>DF359710.1:38719-49248 GCA_000787875.1 Solanum virginianum
ATCAAAATGAAGGAAAATAAACATTACATGCAAAACCTCAATCAAAGAAATGCACAAAGTCTAGGTTAATGCAAGTCAACTAATCATAGTTCCCACAACCCCAAGTTGTGGGTACTTAGCTACTCATGGCTAAGGCAAAATCAACAACAATAAAAATAAAAAACATAGTTGAGAATTTTACCCAAAACAAATAAAGAACAAGAGCATACAAGTTGCAAATCACAAGCTTAGATTAATGGAGAAATGAGTACAATGTGATTTTGCAATCCCTAAAAGTGGGTCTTCAAAGTAAAAATTGAATCTACACTAAACCCTAGAAATATCCTAGAGAGAATATTCAAAATGAATCTTACGATATTCAAAGTATTAGTTCTCTCTCAGCTCTCTGGTCTAAAACCCTAACATAAAGTACTTATACTATATATAATTTAACCCTAAAAATTAAATAGAAAAGATAGCTGGCAGCAGCTATGTCACATAGGTATGACTCGTAAGGTGACCTATAAGTCATAATGGGGTTTTGTGATAGGAACTTTGCAATTTTGATTTGACTGTTATGACTTACTGGTACGAGTCGTTGCTTGGGCTACGACTAGTATGTTCCTCTCGTAGTCTAGGCCTTCAGTTCTTAGTTTGAACTCTTAGCTCTCTATTTCTTGCTAGGAACCCACTTATATGAGTCATAGTGAGACCTACGACTCGTAGAGTGGCCTTGTAGGGCTGACATTTACTTAGCAGATTTTTAATTTTTGCTCATTGTTTCTTGCTACAGATCACCTTATGACTTGTAACTCAAGCTACAACACATGGGAAGGCTCGTATATCCCACACTTTACCAAAATCTATAATTTTCTCACAAAATCATGTCAACCTATCTTTTCTGCAATAACAACATAAAAACACATAAAAACCACAAAACATTGCATTAAGAACTCGCAAAATCCCTTGTTTTAGGCATCATATTTGTTGTATTTTGACAGCACATCAGATAAGCATTTCTAACACTATTTTAAGTATTTTTCTTAAGATTTCTCTTGATTTTGTCTTCAAATTCATGATTTTCGATGTTCAAAATTGGGGATTTTAAGACCATGGCTTTCAAACTTTAATTGTAAATTTCTTATTCAATTTAAACTTAATTTTAATGAGATTTTCACCCATAAACATTATTTTTCGTGTAGAACTTGATTTTGAAATTAATTTTTAAATTTGGGACATTGAAATTTTAGTTCTAATTTTGACCACTTTTCCCTTAACCCTAAATTATGCCTATATTTATATCAAAATGTTTCTGTTGATGAGTATTGTCTATTATTGATAGTGGTTGATTGAATTAGGGGATTGATTTGAGGACTTGAGTTGATTAAAAGCTTGTTCGAGTACGATTTTAGCATCGAGGTAGGTTCGGCTAACTTTTTGGGACTGAATTTGCTTATTGATCGTGTTCATATGATAATTGTAAAATTTAGATGGATAATTATGTAAATGAGTTGATGTGTTGAAATATGGAAAAGTGAATCTGGTTGAGCCGAACTCTGGTATAATTTTGATACTATGGATTATCTGAGATGTATTATGATAATGAGAACTTAAGATAGAATATGATGAAATGCGATTTTTGAGACCAATTAGGATGCGTAAGGTCCGATATTATTGATATACTTGTATTGTTGGGATGAGTTAGGTCTAGTATCATTGTTATATTTATATATTTGGGATAAGTTAGGTCTGGTATCATTGTAATACTTGCATATGTGGGATGAGTTAGGTCTGGTAATATTGATATTCTTGCAGGATGAGTAAGGTTTGATATTGTTAATGATCTTGTTCATTGATATAATTATGATGATCTAAAATATGATGATGGTTTGGGCATTAGTTGTGGCACTTGATATCAATCCTTGAGTACATATGATTATTATTAGTTTCATTCCTCGATATTCCTATTGTAATGCTACATGTTTACATGTATATTCGGATTGCACTATTAATTTCCATCCATTGTGTATTGCTTGTATCATCCCTTGACCCGGGTAGGAGGCAAGGACATTATGATTCACATTAGTACAACCTGCTTGACCCGGGTAGGAGGCAAATATGAGATTCATACTTCATATACCTTGACTCCGGGCAGGTGGCAATGACTTGGCATCATAATATACCTTAATCACGAGCAGGTAACAAGGTTGTGGCATTCTGATATTCCTTGACCACAGGCAGGTGGCAAGGTTATGGCATTCTAATATTCCTTGACCACAGGCAGGTGGTAAGGCTGTGACACTCTTGGTATTTGGATTGATGAGTTATGCATTATATTTCATATTGTGGTTATACGGCATCATGGATTCTTGAGGGTATCTTAGCTTATTATTATTATATATATGTTATCTTATGCTAACCATTTTGGGTGCAAGGATAGGATTCTTCTTTATTATATACTTGTTTCGATTACTCTTACCCAGACTGTTAAACCTACTAGGTATATTTTGGTGTACTCACCCCTACTCTGTTTTAACCCTGTAGATCTAACACAAGGACCTGGTAAGGCTCAAACTTTGAGTCACCGTAGATCCTTAGGATTTCCTTTATTTTTCTATTCAGACTTGTATCAGATCCCATGGGACAACTTTGTATTTCATTTGGGACATATGTATTTAGACTTTGATATTACTTAAATGTTGTTGTAGTCATTACTCCAAATTTTGGGAGATTTGTTATGTTAGGTTGTGATGGTTTCTACTTTATTTCCTTTTCTTTAGTTGCAATTTTTTGGGTCATGACATCCGAATGGTCCAAGGTCATTTTTGGACGGTGACATTAGTTGAGGTTATTGCCGACCATGATCACAGATACATAGTCCATGTGTAGACCCCATGGGTTTCGTCTGAGGCAGTCATCTGATCAATGAATGTGTATTCTAGGACAAATATGTATCACGATTATTTGGCATTGCATCTAATTATTCACATTTCATGGCATCCACTCCATCTCATATTATATATGGTTGAGATTGTGTACTTATTATATCTCTAATTTTGGGTAAGAGTTGGATCTATTTATATACTTGTGTATTAAGGTAATATGTTAGATGATGAGTATATTTACATTACTATGATCTTTATAATATATATTGTGCTGGGACTTTTTTGAGTGTATGGTTGTAGTTCGGTGTCTTGTGGTTGTGATTTAAGGAGTTACTTATGTTCTTCATTGCTTTACTTTCAGTTAGTTCCATTTGTTAAGTACCCTGTTATTTGGTCCTCACCCCTTACTATATTTTTGTAGGCTGTGAGCCCAATTCGTCCTACTATACTTCTTTCTTATTGGATCAAGCTTGAAGATTTCTTGCGAGGTAGCTGCTTATGTCTTCAGCAGGCCTTGAGGATTTTATTTTTATGTTCTTGTTCTATTTGAGGACTAGACATGATGTTATGAATTTCCTTTGAGAATTCTATATTTAGAGACTTGTACATATGACACCTGTTCTAGGATGGTTTCAGTATGTTTTCTTCCGCTAGTCTACATTATTAGATTATTATCTTGCATTTATGTTGTTATTGTTAAGTCATTTGGGTTTACAGCTGACTCGCCTTTGTGGGTTAGGTGAGCGTCATCACACGCAGATTTTGGGTCGTCACAACTTGGTATCAGAGCCCCAGGTTTATAGGTCTCACATATGTACAAGCCCAGTCTAGTAGAGTCTTCAAGATCAATGTGAAGACGTCCATTACTTATCCTAAAGAGGTTATGAAGACTGTTAGGAAAATCTTTTCCATTTCATTCAAATTAATTCATGCGTGGGTTTTGTATAAGTTTTGAGTATTCATATGTCCTTTTGACAGATGGCGAGGATTAGAGCTAAAATGCCCCACACTTGCCTAGGAATAGCCCCATAATCGTAATTCCCTTATATCTCAAATCGGGGATATCTAAACACCCCTCCACATAACTCGAAAAGACCCTATGCTGCATTATTTTTCAATATATCAAAATCCATGCAAAATTTTGCAAATCCTACTTGATATTCTTGTTCAGATGGCAAAATGGATTGGGAGAACGAGTACCTACAAGGTATACATCATCTGTGCCAAGAAAATAAATTTTTGGCAAAACTTCGCAAAAACAGTAGTTGTCCACGACCAATCTGTGACACAGACTTGGCATGAACCAGTTTAAAAAAATTCCTAAATTTGCTCTTTTTAACTCCAGGGAAATTGGGTAATAACCCTATACTTATATACACAAAAAGTCCTCATTGTTAAGCCATTTTGAGCCCTAAAACCAACCAAAAACCTCTCAAATTCCTCTCTAATCTTCATAAAATTCTCCATCCATTCTCAAGGTTTTCAAGAAGTCTTGTTGGAATTCAAGAAAACCAAGTCAAGCCCCAAGTCCTCCTCATCTAATCTTCATAAAATTCTCCATCCATTCTCAAGGTTTTAAGAAGTCTTGTTGGAATTCAAGGAAACCAAGTCGACCCCTAAGTCCTCCTTAAGATTTATGTGTCCCAATCTCTTTCCGGATGTAAGGATTTCATTCAAGCTTCAATTCTCCATTCCAAATCTTCTTCAAAAAAATCTCCAAAGTCAAGGTATGTGGATTTCAACCATTGGGTCCTTTTACCCATGGTCCCCAAGCTTTCTTTTACATAAATTGCATGATTCAAAGTTGATTGACTTATGGGTCTAATCTATTATGAATTTGATTATGAACTACATTGGGGTTTCGTAAAAGTATGACTGTTTAAGCATGTTTTGAGCTATGAATCTTGGATATATCTTGAGATTTGATGAAGGATTTTGATGTATATTTCATGATGGTACTACCAAGTGTTGGTGGGTGGTTTTACATTGGATTTTCTTGCATGACTTCACTCTTGAAATGCATGGTTTTACACTAGCATTACACATTCGCCAAGTGTTTGATAAAATGTCTGGATTATGTATCTTGAGTTTTGGAAGGCCTAATACATGGCATATGAGTTGAATGACCTTATGATGATGAAAGGAATGTATATCTATGGCATTTTTCTCTATAGTGTTATAAGATGACTACTTTGATGGAAGGTGTGATGTTCATTAACCTAATTGAGGGGTTGATACCTCATTAACCTAATTGAGGGGTTGATACCTTATTAATCTAATTGATGGGTTGATACCACATTAACCTTATTAACGGGTTGATACCTTAATCACCTAGGATGGAAGGTGGTACATTCGATAAGCAAGTTGAGGAGTTGGTACCTCAAATGAGGGTTGATATCTTACTAACCTAATTAAGGGGTTGATACCTTAATTACCTAAAATGGAAGGTGGTACATTCGATAACCAAATTGAGGGGTTGGTACCTCAATCACCTAGGATAGGAGGTGGTAAACCCATTAGTCAAATGATGATCTCTTTCTACATATGTAATATGGTCTATAGAAGAATGTTTTACTTCAAACATCATTCATACATGTCATATTGTTATTATGCTATCCATTGCCTATGTTTATGCATTTTGATTACATTGCATATCTTTTGTTGCATTACATCCTACATACTCTTGCGAGGTAGCTGCTTATGTCTTCAGCAGGCCTTGAGGATTTTATTTTTATGTTCTTGTTCTATTTGAGGACTAGACATGATGTTATGTTAGTACATGCAAATGTACTAACACATACTCTATGCCTACATGATGCTACCATGTAGGAATCGGAGCTCCAGTTGGCCATCCTCCTCCTCCACGTGGCTAGTAGTTCCTATTCAATCTAGTTGGTGAGTCCTCCATTTCGAGGATAATGTCTATATTCTTATGCTATGTATTAAAGACTATCTTTCTTTATGGTATGCTTTGACTATGAGGGTGAGCGTGGTTGCTTGTCTTGGCCCCCACTAAGTTCTATTTTAGAGGTGTTATTGGACAAGTTATGTATGATGCTTGAGCTTTGACTCATTTATGTTATTCTAGTGTTTAACTCTTTCCCTTAGTCCCAATTTCCCTTGTTTATATTCCTTTTGTTGTTATATTTTGCTTTCGTGACTAAGGATGTGTGTAGGATATGCTAAGAGGCTTGTTTGGGGTTCCTTCGGGTTCCCCATTCGTCATGTCACATCTAGGCCCTATTTTGGGAAGTGATAAACTTGGTATCAAAGAACTATGTTGTTAGGTCCTCAGCGTCTAACACACTGCGTCAATTAGAGTCTTGTTCATGGTTGTGTTGTGCACCACAACTATGAGCAAGAGGCTATGAGGCATTTTAGGAAATGTTTTCCTTCTTTAGGGTGAATGTCATGCTATAGAGTTGAGGTAAGGTTATCCCCCCCCCAACAATTGTTCTTTGATATACTAGATCACGCCTAACACAAGAGGAAGAAGAGCCCGCTCTCCTGAAGAATAGCTGGCTCATGGAGAATTTTGGGATGTTATTACTATGTTAGCTTATGTTGTGGCCAATCAAATCAACCAAATGACCCAAGCTCCTCATGTTCCTACCCCGGCATCTCGAGTGAAGTACATTATGAGGATGAACCCACTGGAGCTCTATGGGTCTAAAGTGGATGAGGACCCCCATGTATTTGTGGATGAGGTGTACAAAGTATTGGCTATTATGGGTGTTAGATCGGAAGAGAAGCTGGAGTTGGCGACTTACCAACTCAAGGGGGTGGAACAAATATGGTTCACTCAATGGAAGGAAGAGAAGGGGAACAATAATACGGTACTATAGGTGGACTTTAAGGTGGATTTTCTTAACTAATTTTCCATTTTGAGCTTAGGGAGGCCAAGATGGTGGAGTTCATGAATTTAAAATAAGGTTCTATGAGTGTGAGGGACTATGCCCTCATGTTCAACTAACTTTCTAAATATGCTCCTCAATTAGTGGTCAATCCAAGGTCTAGGATAAACAAGTTCGTGATGGGTGTATCTGATTTTGTGAGTGAGAAATGTCAGTCTGCTATGATGGTAAGTGACATGGATTTTTCCCATCTAATGACATATACCGAACAATTAGAGGAGGAAAAGATAAGGAAGAGAAGGGATAGAGAGGCTAAGCTTCAATTCTCCATTCCAAATCTTCTTCAAGGGATAGAGAGGCTAAGAGAGCCCGTTTTAAAGAAAAGTTCCAAAGTCCTAAAGATAGAGGTGATGTTATGTGTCCAATATGTGGTAAGGTGCATAGAGGCCTATGTTTGAAGGACACCAATGTTTGTTCCCATTATGGTAAATAGGGGCATAAGAGGAAAGATTGTCCTCGTAAGTAAGGCAAGGGTGGAGATGTTCATCCTCAAGGTGGTGCCCCAAGGCATAATCAGTTCTATGCTCTTCAAGGAAGGGGGTTGATGAGACGCTCGATGTTGCTACTGGTAAGTTAAGGTTCCCTTTGATTTTGTTGTGCATGTTTGATGGCTCCGGGGTTCCCCATTCTTCTCATTATTCCTCTTGTCCTTAGTAAGATTTTTGTATGTCTCGAATGGTAATGTGAGTGTATTATTACTAGAAAGGTCTAGGAGTTACCCCATGTTCTTAATGAATAGAGTCTTGTCTTGTGATCTTGGTTGAACTTAGCTTGATGGGTTAGAGGTCTTGGGGTGGTTTGTCTACCTGTATAGCATGCTTCCAATGAGTGTAGAACCCTTAAGGTTATGATATGATGGTTAAGGATAGTCAATCTATTTGGTCAACTACAATGGGTTAGTCACTTCTCTAAGATTGATCTGTAGAACCCATAAGATTGTAATACGATGGTTGAGGATGGTTGATTCAGTTGGTCAACTACAATGGGTTAGTCACTTCTCTAATGTTGATCTTTGGTATGATTTTTTTCCCCAAGTGGGGATGAGGGTAGGTGATATCCCTAAGTGTCTTTTCGGACTAGGAGTGAGTATTTTGAGTATTGGTGGAGTTGCTTGGTTGACTTATGCACCGGGTATGTTTATGGGATTCATGAGTAGGGTCTTAAAATCCTACTTTGACATGTTTGAGGTAGCCTCTAATGGTGGAGCATTGATTTACTTAGAGCTTGTGAGTCATTTGGGGGTAGTATTGCAAGTCTTGGGGGATGAGAGGTTGTTTGCTAAATATGATAGGTGTGAGTTGAGGATGACAAAAAGGTGGTTATAATGTTGTGGTCGGTGCTCTAAGTAGGGTGTCTCTGTGTAGCTTAGCACATGTTGATAACGATGGTAAGGAGGTGACTAGAGAGGTCCATTGGTTGGTTAGATGGGGGGAGGGGGTAGGTTGGAGGAAGTTGAGGATGGTAGTGCAGTATTCTTGATGGTTCCAAATCTTTTTTGGTTGAAGAGGTCTAGATTAAGCAAGGCCTTGATTTTGCCTTATTAGAGTAGGAAGTTTCAGGTTGAAGGATAGTAGAGTGGAGGTTGTCTCCCAAGGGGGAGATGGTGGTTTATGGTACCAAGTGGACTATATGTATTTAAGATTGACAAATGTATTTATGGTTGTAAGTCCTTATAGAGTGTAGAGGAAGATTGGTAAGGTTGCACATGAATGGGAATTGCCTATGGAAATGGATATGGTTCATCTGGTTCTTCATGCTTCTAGGTTGAGAGGCATGTTGGTGACTCTAGTGATATATAACTCTTTGAGGTTATGGGCATTGTGGAGGATAAGTTGACTTAGGAGAAGGCCTCGGTGGAGGTATTGGATGGAAGGGTGGAAAAGTTGATTAATAAGGATGTAGAGTTTGTCAAGGCCCTTTTTTTGGAGAATCGACAAGTCCAAAGTGTCTCTCCGGGAGCCGGAGCGGGTATGGAGAAGCAATATCTGTATCTCTTTCATTCTATTCATTCTTATGATAACACGACAAGACCCTTTTATGATTCCAAGTCTTATTTTTCATACTCTATGTCATATGCATGCATTCATGTTCATGTTGACAAGTTCATGATGATTTTAACACTTGTGTTGAGATTTTGAAAATGGTGTATAAGCGCATTGTTGCATTCTTGTTGGGGCGGATTTCTTCATAATTACTCTTCTTATGTACATTTCTTCGACATTCAGGGTTGAATGTTCCCAAGGGGGAGATATTGCAACACCCCACACTTGCCTAGGAATGCCCCCATAACCATAATTCCCTTATATCTCAAATCGGGAATATCTAAGCACCCTTCCATGTAGTTCAAAAAGACCCTATGATGTATTTTTTCAATATCTCAAAATTTATGCAGAATTTCGCAAATTCGGCTTCATATTCTTGTTCAAAGGGCAAAATTGGGAGGGGTAACCAGTACCTACAAGGTATACTTCATTCGTGCCAAGAAAATAAATTTTTGGCGAAACTTTGCAAAAATAGTACCTATGCATGACAAGTTCGCTATGCAGACCTGGCGTGAACCAATTCAAAAAATTCCTAAATTAGCTCCACGGCAATTGGGTAATAACCTGATACCTATATACACAAAAATCCCTCATTGTTAAGCCATTTTAAGCCCTAAAAAAACCAACCAAAAACCTCTCAAATTTCTCTCTAATCTTCATCAACTCCATCTATTCTCAAGGATTTCAAGAACTCTTGTTAGAAATCAAGTAAATCAAGTCAAGCCACAAGTCCTCGTTAAGATTCAAGTGTCCCTATCTCTTTCTGGATCTAAGGATTTCATTCAAGCTTCAAGTCTCCATTTCAAATCTTCTTCAAGAAAATCTCCAAAGTCAAGGTATATGGGTTTCAATCATTGGGTCCTTTCATCCATGGTGCCTAAGCCTCTTTTAAATAAATTGCATGATTCAAAGTTGATTTACTTATAGGTCTTATCTATTATGAATTTGACTATGAAATATGTTAAGGTTTCATAAAAATGTGACTGTTTAAGCATGTTTTGAGCTATTAATCTTGGATTTATCTTAAGATTTGATGAAGGGTTTTGATGTATATTACATGATGGTACTACCAAGTGTTGGTGGATGGTTTAACATTGGATTTTCTTGCATTATTTCACTCTTGAAATGCATGGTTTTACACTGGCATTACACATCCACCAAGTGTTTGATAAAATGTCCGAATTATGTATCTTGAGTTGTTGAAGGCTAATGCACGTAATATGAGTTGAATGACCTTATGATGATGCAAGGAATGTATATATATGGTATTTTTCTCTATTGTGTTATAAGATGACTACTTTGATGGAGGTGTGATGTTCATTAACCTAATTAAGGGGTTGATACCTCATTAACCTAATTGAGTGGTTGATAACTCATTAACCTGCTTAAGGGTTGATACTCACTAACCTAATTGAGGGGTTGATACCTCATTACCCTAATTGAGGGATTGATACCTCAATCACCTAGGATGGGAGGTGGTAAACCCATTAGCCAAATGATGATCTCTTTCTACACATGTAATATGTTCTATAGAAGGATGTTTTACTTCAAGCAGCATTCATACATGTCATATTGTTATTATCCTATATGTTGCCTATGTTTATACATTTTGATTACCTTGCCTATCTCTTGTTGTATTGCATCCTACATACTTAGTACATTCAAATGTACTAACACATACTCTATGCCTACATGATCAAGGCCTTGAT
>DF359709.1:0-11668 GCA_000787875.1 Solanum virginianum
ACACCCCCCACGGGTGTTAGTCACGACCCGTAAATTGGGTCGTGACAGAATTTCAACTTAAAATTTAGAAACCTTACCGTCTTCTTCCGAATGGTACCAACACTATTTGCACCTGTAGTGTGCATTGAGTCACCTTTTAGGTTGCTTCTAGCTTTTTTTGGCTTCATCAAATGAAGCCTTGAGTTCTTCTATATCTCAATTCCAGCATAATTCTTCATATACATGAGGCAACATCTCACTCAAAGGTGCTTGATCATCTTTAGCTTTCTTTAGCTAGCTAGGTAGTCTGACACTCGCTTTTCTTGAAAAGTGGTCGCAATGACCATATTGTATCTTGACTTCCATGTATGTAAAGTCAAAAAACAAAAAGAAATAGTGTTAAAAAAATGGTTCAATAAAGTATACTAAATATATCAAACTTGAACTTTAAAAATATACATTTACACACCTTGAATTTATTAAATATTGCCTGGCGGATAATATGTGGAATCTCCCACCAAGAGTGATAGTGTCACGACTCGGTCCCGATCATGATTGCGCCTGTCAGATCGCACCTATAGGCAAGCCAATTACCCAATCTCGAGATACCTTTCCTAGCTTCTAGTCAAGACCATAACCAACACAACAACATAACAACCATAACTATCCAAAACCTGAAAGTCAACTGTACAGAGTTACGATAATAGAAATACATACTGATATACATATATGGCAAAACAAAAATATTATATACAGCCCAAAAGTGCTCCTATAAATCATATTATAGTACAAAGGCCAAAGTTTGAACTCAAAAGACGACCATCAAAAGAAGGAGACTGTGATGCGGCCAGAGCTGCCGATACTGACCAAAAGAAGTCTCCTATGCTCCCAGAATCCTCAAAATCATTGCCCATGACTAGGTCCTAGACCTACACCATGGGAAGATGTAGAAGTAGCGTGAGTACCAAAAAAAGGCACACAGTAGGCATCATCAGCCAATTGGATAAAATAATATATAAAATGAATCGTAAATGCAAATAAAAGCAATTGTCTTATAGATCAACCCCAAAACCTCAAACTTAATAGAACCATGAACTATACACGGGTGCAAGACTCCAATGTTTACATATGGATACCACCCGAATCCCATAAGCCTGAGAGGTACATCCGTGCATAACGTGATCGGTAGATCATCATTGAGTCCCACCAAAACATCACAGAGCCTCGCTCTCTAAATCAACAGGTCAAGGGTCACCAATATGTGGGTGTAAGGCCTTAGTGTCTATGCTTGAATGCCCCCTTGACCCCCCATAAGAACAAAAGGTACACCTATGCATAATCAGGGTGTAAATTGGTGTATGGATTCACAAGTAATCAATCACGGGGCCTCATTAATAACCACATGTCAATCGAGTTCATGACACTGTGCCGACATATGGCACCCGATCTAAAATTTACATGCATAATGATGGTAGGTATCCCATGTGGGATAAAGAATCATCTTGAATAATAGTGGCGTCTAATCTCAGAAAGTCAATCATAGGGCCTCGCCCCTCAAATGAAATTAGCGGGGTCCTCTGATGTCACCCAAACTACACCTCCCTTTGAAGGTATAAGCGGTCATTGTCAAAATATATAACCTAACAAATGTTAGGATCAAATCCATAGGGAATATAGTGAAGACCTAGAGTAATTACGAGAATATGGATGAATTAACCTACTTATCTCCCAAAAAGGGGGAGGAGGTTTGTAATTGTAGTAAATAAACCTAAACTAGAAGCAAATGTTGTGAATTCAGTTAGAGAAGTAACTAGGATATTGTGTTCCCCATGAGTTCCTAACTTATTATAGCAAGATAATTATAATTTTTTCTAGTGTGTAACATGCAGAACTGGTAAGCTAAGTTTACCAAACCCTTTAATCTAGATGAGAGATATATTTCACTATGGGATTTAATTCATCCCCCTACAGTGTGACATTACTAACTCTTACCTTTTATTCCAGTACAACCAGCCCTTGATACAAATAGGTTGATTAGATGATAGGGATCATATCGAGTCTTGTTAATTACTCCCTTATCCCATTCATTATCACCTTGATCCAGAAAATAAGAATTAGGGGAGTTCTATTATTGGCCACCAATAAAAATCATTCTAAAGTAAGGGATTAACTAAAACATGCATGCACACTTTCCAAGAATTACGGATTATTCGATTTTACCTTGTTAGCTCTTTATGGTTTCCACAACTCTAATTGTAGATTTAGCTATACATGATCATTGTAGATGAGAAAATAATGTTAAGGAATAACATAATTAAACACTTACAATAAAGAATTTAAGAACAAAAAATCCAAAATTCTCCACAAGAAATCATGATGTAATAATCTCAATGTAAAAATCACAAAGTGTGTGTTCCTAAAGTGTTTTTGTCCTCTCATGCTCATCTCTCCTCAAGAAAAATCTAAAAAACTATTTATAATAAGTAAAACATAAATTCAAAATTAAATAAGAAAACTGGATTTGGCAGCTTCTATGGACGACGTTATGAGTCGTATGTGAACTCACGGCCCATGCCTAGGCTTCGTACTCTACACTTTCCAAAATCAGGATTCAACTTTTGAGACCTTCTTACGGGTTGTCTTCTGACTTCTTTGTAACACTTCAAAACATTCATCCTCTATGTACGACCTTATCTATGACCCATCTTCATGCTTATGACTCATTAGTGGCTTCGTCTGACAATACTTCAACATTCATCATGTTTTCTAATCTTTAACCTACGTAAGCACCTATGGGCTATGAAAAAATCTACAGCTCGTTTGATAATTCGTGGATGTAACATCTAAAACTTGGCCCTTCATTAGATCTAACTCACGAAACCAAGTTATGGCTCGTGGAGTGAACCACGACCAATAGAGTTGTTCGTAAATAACCAAAAACTTCAATTCCACATAACTTTTCCTAAAATCATATCGAATCTTGTAATCCTGTAAAATCAACATAAAAACACATCAAACCCACTAAAATCAATTTGAGAACACACAAAATTCCAAGTTTTAAGAATTAGTAGTGCTGTATTTTAGTAGCATATCAACACCCTCAACTTAAAATTGTTGCTTGTCCTCAAGTGATGGACTCAGTCTACATAAGCAATATAGCAGCAGACAGACCTCCATCTAATGACATATATCATCTGTAAATCAATCACAGATACCCATACTAACACGTCGGTGTATGTTAGATAGTTATCAAACAAATCAATGCATATCAATGTATATATAATAGTGCAACTATGACAAGAAAGGTAACCATATATAAGCCACAATCACTGAAATAGCCTAGAATCAACAATGTACTCAAGTGCCCTCACAAAAAGAAGTCCTACATCTCACTTGTGATAGTATTTTCAAATTCGATGCTGGGGAGTAACAAAATCACTCATACTCACACTCACAATAGATATTCAAACACTGTGCTCAATACCATATGCTTGCCCTATACTCATGACCATGAGCTTCGACTACTTGGACTAGGATCACTATAGAACTTTCTTGGCTTGTAGCATAGGCTTGGGGGCTTTGGCATGATTTTTTAGGAACATAGTGACTAATGCCTCTCCTTGATACTGCGTTGTTCTACACTTTTTCCCTACCAACACTGATTATTTTTTAATCATTTTTCCCTTCTCCTATTTCAAACCTTTCTTGGTACCCTATTCAAAATTTTAAGCTCATTAACTTTTATTTTTCAAAAATTTAAGCTCATTATTTAGGCATCTATGTACGTTTTTGCACCCATGGCACATTTTCCCCTTTTCATGTATTATTAGCTTCCATCCCCATTTAGTGTGATTTTCCTTACACTAGCCACCCTCAACTTAGGCTTTTTGCCTGAGTTGAGGTGTACAATATCAAACCTATAAACTAGGGCCACTTTTGGTAGCCATCCTCAACTTAGGATTTCTGCCTAGGTCAAGGTGCATAATATTCAAGGAATGACCAATACCAAATTTGGGATTTCACATTCAAAATGGCTTGGTTACTTAGGTGTTTACAAAGAAAAGGGTACGTGTAAAGCTCTAATATAAGATCCAAGTGATACATCAAGCATTTGGTTGGTTATTTAGGCTATGTCGACTTATATGAACTATGACCTAAGATCCTCTAACCAACTAACTTACAGTCTTAGTCAGAGTAACAAGAAAGTTCTAAATTAAAACACAATATAAGAATTTTGCAAAGAAGCTCATACATACTTAGAACTGATTACACTGTCAACACAGACTCTTAGATCATGCTTTTCATCACAATTAAACCTCAACTTATCAGAACAACCACTGCCAATTACCAAATTCACATGGTTATTATCAGTACTACCTATCACAAAAATTTGATGGGTATCAATTTTTAACAAAAACTGACATATTAGTACAATTATGCTACTAATACTACTTACACATCTTTAATGTGCCAGTTCAGTAGAAAATAAATGTCCCTAGGGTAAGAAAACATGCAAGAAAACTCCTCAGACTTAAAAATTGAGATAGTTATAGGCCATGGTTACTCAGACTTCACTGAGGCTTATAACTACGCACACCCCCATTGACAAAGTTTTGCATTGTCCTCAATGCAACAAAATATATCTAAAGCAAAGCATAGGGATCTAGTATATATCATCCTCTCAAGCTCACATGCCTGCCTTTCTCTTTCATATGCAATTAAGAATAATTATGTAACCTCAAACTTCTCCATCTCTGTCGACTCCAACTCTCACCTCAAAGCATCTAGATCACCATCCTCTAGATGAGGCTTCTTTCCAAGGGTGTAGAGTGGTATCTTCTCAAGAGCAAACAAATAAACAATCACATCAGTAGTGTCAGGCAGAGAAAGCACAAGTGGTGATGATGCTGTTGCTCTTATATTGGTATGGATCTTTTGGATCTCCTCCTGAATGGTTGTCAAATTAGAAGGCTGGGCTGAACTGAGGCACTACTCCACTCGCCTGTCAAAAGTATCGATGCAACCATGTATCAGTGTAAGTCTCTTTTCAAGTATGGCTGTAAAGTACATCTGTACACGTTCCTCAACCTTTGAAATATCTTAGCAAACCTAAGGCCTGATATGCTATAGCAACTAAGTCAATAGGGACTCAGTATAAGCCTGTCACTATGCCAGAGTATGGATCGACCCCACAGACACATTTACCATGCCAACGGTGGAAGGCTATATGGGGACGACCTCTTGTGCAAGAGTTAAAGTAGTAGGGGGCCTATCTCTCTCTTAGCATGGTTTGTGGGGATCCTTTAGTCGATTGAGCAACAATAGTAGAAGATGAAAGAGGCTTATACTGTGGTGCTGCGGCAAATATCTCTGGTAGATGAACTGGTGGCTGCGTTGCTCATCAAAGGGCCACAAGATTCTCATCAACTTTTATCAGGCTATCATACAGTGTCCTTTGAACCTCGATCAAAGTGTCCACTTGATGTAGAATATCCACCCTCACCTCTATACATAGTCAATAAATCAAACATGGGAAAGAGATGGAGGTGGACCTACTAAGGGCCCCTTCATGTATCTACTATCATTAGAGACTAGTCAATATCACAGCTAGCAATGATGCTGGCAACCAACATCGCATGATTCGAGGTCAAGGTATTTTTAGCATAGGTCGATTGGATTCACGAATGAACTACATCCCACAAAAATGTGCTGGTGAAGCTGAGCGATGCCTTCACAATCATCGCTGATGTAGAAACCCATTTAAGGTCCTGACGCTACTCTACAATATGGTCAGCGATCTATTTCATTAGTTTGGCCTTTCAAGCTGCATCTCTTATTAGAACTCAGTGCTTGGTCTACCGCAGTCAGTAGTCATACTCAATTGTAATTCTAAGGGCTTGATACTTAGGACCAAAGAGAAATTGATGAATGGTAGCCTCAAATATGTTGATTGGAACTCCTCTCACGATTGTCTGTGTAATGCGAGGCTGTAAAAGGTATCTCTTCCCCTTCGGGGTTGACTCCATGATGATTGCAGTGTATGATGCATAAAATTTAAGAACTATCACCAGGGAATACTTTCCTGATAGAGCTGTTAACCAGTCCAACCTATAGCGGGCCATAGTGCCCTGGAGTCTAGGGGTACTATTAAGCCCAAATGTTATGATCTAGGCTCCTCACTTATGGTGCGAACCTGTCGGCCCTGATCTTTGTGTCGGAGGTCATCTCTGTATATATGTTGCATACCTGATGATGTTCACGCTCCAATAAGAAAGTGTTCGTTGTCAGCAATTAACCTAACCAAAGGTTAGGGTCAAATCCATAGGGAATAAGGGCTTGACTACAAGACTTCACTACTAATCATTTCAATTATTTATAACTGCAATCTCTAAATTGGGGGGGGGGGGGGTTTGGGATTCAAAAAAAAAGAAAAAAAAAACTCAATTCTTGCTACTTTTTCTCAATCCAAGGCACGGGGGTTTGTGATTCAAAGACAAAGTAAAATAAACACTAATCTATGATGCGAAAAAACACTCAATTTTAGGGATAACTTGGGAATTATGTTCCCCATGATTCATTGACTAGATTACCCTAGATAACAAAACTATAAGTAGAGATTCACATAAAGGATGGTAACTTAGGTTCTTCCAGCCGTCTTGTGAAGGTAAAGGTCGAATTTCACAATAGCGCTTGGTTGACCACCATGGCGTGCCAACTAACCGTTACCTATTGTCCCAGTCAACCTCTCCTTGGTCAGGTTTGGTTGATTTGACGAGAACACATCAATCGAATCCTGTCATCTACTTCCCTTTTCCTATTTATCACTACCTTGGTCGAGATCATGATAGTAGGCAAGGTTTGGTGTTGGTCACCACTAAACAACAATAATAATGAAGAGAAATAGACAATATATGAAAAACCTCAATCATCGAGATGTAACTAACCTAGGTTAATTCAAGTCAACTACCCATGGTTCCCATAACTCCAAGTTATGAGTGCATAGCTACCCATGGCTAAGGCAAAATAAACAAGAATGCAAATAAATGACATGATTGAGAATTTTACCCAAGGAAATGAAGATTGATGACACCACAAGTTGCAAACCAAAAGCTTGATAGATTGACAATGAGCATAAAGCAAGGTTTATAATCTCCAAAATTGGGTTTTCCAAGAGAAAACAATAAACTAAGCTAAGAATACTAAAATATTCTTAAGAGAATATTCAAAGGCAAATTCTCTGTTCTAAAGTCTGTAATCTTCTAATAAAACCCTAAATTAATGTATTTATAGTGTTTACAAACAAACCTTAAAAATAACACTGAAAAGATAGCTGGCAGCTGGTACATCCCGCATGTACGACTCGTAGGGTAGCCTATGTGTCATAGTTGAGGTCTCATATCAGGTTGTTGGCATCTTTAATTTAATTGGTATGACCCACTGATATGAGTCATTGCTTAGGCTACGACTCGTATGCTCCTCTCGTAGTCTAGGCCTTCAGTTTTTGGTCCTACATTTTGGTTCTCTAATTCCTGCTATGAGTCCACTCCTAGAGTTATAATGAGACTTATGACTCGTAGGATGGCCTCGTAGGAGTGACCTCTTCTTAGCAGATTTGTAATTTTTTGGTCTCTATTTCTTGCTACGACACACCCTATGACTCATAGCTTAGGCTATGACTTATAGGTAAAGTAGTAGGGGGCCTATCTCTCTCTTAGCATGGTTTGTGGGGATCCTTTAGTCGATTGAGCAACAATAGTAGAAGATGAAAGAGGCTTATACTGTGGTGCTGCGAGCTCGTATCTCCTATGATTCAGCAAAACCTGCAACTTTTCTTCAAAATCATGCCAACCTAACTTTTCTACAAAAACAACACAAAAACACATCAAAACCATAAAATGTTGCATTAAGAACTTACAAAATCCCTTATTTTGGGCATCAAATGTGCTGTATTTTGACAGAACATCAACACCATCAATTTAGAATTATTGCTTGTTCTCAAGCAATGACTCAATCTATGCAGACAATGAGAAATACATAGTATGCATTCACTCTAATCCAGGTACATGACTATCATTTTCAAAACCAGATTGTAGAGTTATTGAGCATAAAAAAACATAATGATAAATTTGACAATCCAACTATGACAAGCCAAGGAGCATCAACAGTCCAAAATAACTGGTGCAGCTATATGCTAATCAAGTAGTGCAAATGCCCTCACAGAAAAGAAGTCCCTCTTACTAACTCAAGAAGCATTTAGGATTCAGGGACTAAGGAAGCATTCTCACTCTCACAATTGAAATTCATACATACTGACTAACACCATAGGTTTTAAAATTTAAGCCCTCTTACTAACTCAAGAAGCATTTAGGATTCAGGGACTAAGGAAGCATTCTCACTCTCACAATTGAAATTCATACATACTGACTAACACCATAGGTTTGCCTCTATACTCATCTTCTGGCTAGGTGAAAAGTGGATTTGGATCACTTTAGGACTTATGGGCTTATAACATAGGCTCAGGGGGCTTTAGTATGGCATTGTGGGAAAGTAGTGAGTAAAGGCTATCCTTGAACCATGTTTACCAACACTTTTTGCTTTCATAACCCAACCCTTTTCATTAAATCCACCCTTATTCTCCTATTTCAAACTTTTCTCGAGTGCTTTCTTTTTATTTTCAGCTGTCCTTATTTCTGAACTCAATTCTTGCTACTTTTTCTCAATCCAAGGCACTTATCTTTTTCTTCACTCGACTCATGCTTTTTTATTTCTTTCTTTATTTCCCAACTAACCACCTCATTGTCATTACTTTAACACAATAAGGACCACCCTCAACTTAGGCTTTTAGCCTGAGGTTAAATACATAATATTTATTCCTCAAACCAGGGCCACAACTTGTAGCCACCCTCAACTTAGGCTTTTAACCTCAATTAAGGTTCATATGTCTAAGGATATACTAGGCCTAGTATCAAAGTATTTCATCAAACAATGTTAAGCTAGCAATATGTCAAGAAATAATGAGTACATGAGAAGCTCAAAAATTTGGAACAAGGGATTCACTCACTCATTTGGTCAGAAGCTCAAAAATTTCGAATAAGGGATTCAATCACTCATTTGGTGGGTCATTTAGGCTAAAAGTGGGTTCACTTAAAGAAAAAAAGGCCTAAGATCCGAGGGATTCACTCACTCATTTGGTGTGTCATTTAGGCTAAAAGTGGGTTCACTTAAAGAAAAAAGGCCTAAGATCCGAGGGATTCACTCACTCATTTGGTGTGTCATTTAGGCTAAAAGTGGGTTCACTTAAAGAAAAAAGGCCTAAGATCCTTTCCTTATCAACCACATTACCAAACCAATCTTAGAGTACTAAGGCAAGTTTTGAGTCCATACAATATGCATGAATGCAGGAAAATAAGCTCACAACACGTATGACATTGCACCCGCAGTAAGGTATAGAGTCAAGCTCATGCTTCAAGCCTCTGTTTACCTTCACATTATCAGAACAAACATTGCCAGATACTCAAAATGCATGAATGCATCAATAATCACCATCTCAAAAAATTTTGGGGTACCTAATTTTCCATGAAAACTTTAAAAGGTATCAAAAGACTATGCATGTGCTAACAAATAACACTACTATGAATCTATACATTATCTATACTACCTAAACATGCCAGTTCAACAGAAAAGTAAACATCCACAAGGAAAAGAAACCACGAAAAGAAAACCTTGGGATCAAAAATAGGGAAATTTATGGACTCGAGGTTACTCAAACTTCACCTTAATCCATAACTTCCCACACCCCACCAAAATAGGATACTTTATCCTCAAAGTAAAAACACAAGACTTCACCTTAATCCATAACTTCCCATACCCCACCAAAATAGGATACTTTGTCCTCAAAGTAAAAGCACATACTAAGACAAACATAACAAAAACATAGACTTAGATATATATACATTAAAAACCAATATCCAAAACCAAAATAAAAACATTACCCAACATAAAACATTTAAAAACCAACATCAAAATAATATTGTCTAACAAGAGAACATAATATCCATAAATAAAAGTAAGAACTAGGGTCAAAAGGGCCAAACATCATGGTGCATCAAGCACTGATCTCTGGCTGGTCAGCAGGATCCTGTGGCACTATCTCCTCTGCAGCAGTACCTGAACTAACCTCTCCATGTGAGGTGTGCTGCTCCCGATCTCTCCGAATAGTCACCAACAATAGCCACTCTTGCACCACCGCCTTAGGTATGAGCTCCTTCTTCAGTCTTGGCCTCGTCTGAGTCAGATCTAGATCATCATCATTCTCAAGGGGCCATTTCACACGGATATGGGGATGGTCAGCTAGCCAATCAAATGCCTCATTGCTCATTGGTGTCACCTCTAGGATTGCAACAGAAGCTGCAATCATCTGCAATAAGTCAGCCTTAAACTTGGCCAACTCATCAGTCACCACGCTTGTGTCTGCATGTCTATTGCCCTCAAGTCTCTGCTAGACTCTTGCCTTGCAAGCATCTACTCGGGCATTGGAGGATGGTGTCAACTCGATATCCACAACTGGCGTGGGCTCTGTAGTAGCTGAAGTAGTGCCGGTAGCAGCTGGAGTCAAACTCTGAGTCTGAGGCTCTATTGGGAATGACTTTTGCATATGAGGTGGGATAGCTTTTTGTAGGGCTATTGGCTTCTCGTCAGCCTTAATTAGGCTAGGGTCCATCATATGCAAAGCCTATACATAAGGGTCCAAGTAGAGCGACACCAGCACACAAGCTTCCTTGCATAACCTATGAATCACAATGGTAAAAGGCAGTGCTTGCTAAGTGCAAACTGCTGACTCATGGATATGCTCTACCATAACTCGAGCCCAATCAATTTCATACCCTGCCAAAATTCTAGCCAACAATATGACCCTCCGTAATGTGATCACATTATCCGTAAATGTAGGCCTGATGCGCCAACGGATAATAGACCACCAAAATTTTTCCCTGAATGAGAGATGTGCCTTTAAAATATGCTCAGCATGATTTGTAACCCATATCAGCTCAGTATCTTCCACATAGATTTGGCTCGCTATCCACCTAAAAGCTCTGTGCGCAGCCCGGCATCTTTCTGATTAACTGCCTTCCTCATTTCTGCAATACTATGATCATACTTTCTGTGGATTGTGACACTCTATAATTCGGCCCAAAATATACCCTTTGAATGGTTTCTTCTGAGATATTGATAATCTCACCTCTGACCAGTACTTCACTCAATCATGGTTGCTCAATGGGATTTTTATGTCTTGGAAGATTGCTACGTAAAATAGCATAGTAAGAGGCATATAATTCTCGGACCAGGTAGGGGGCGTACTTTCCCAACACTTGTGATAGCCATCATAGCCCATGGCACTCAATTTCAGCTTCTAGTCTCGGTACACCACTTAACCTTGAGTCTTTTAGCCTAGCCTTCTCATGAAATCTCCGCACTAGCTTCCCTTGACTTTTAAGTTCTAGTCCCTTTTCATATATCTCTCTCATGCCTGGGACACACCATCTTGTGCTTTGGGGGTCTGTGGAGGTAACAATGTAAGTCAAATTGGTTGGCTGTTGTGGAGCAGTCTCCTCTGGCTGAACTTGAGATACCTCGAGAGGACCTAACTCAGAAAGTGAGGCATCATCATCTGATCCTTCATTGTCATCATGAA
>DF359709.1:15079-31377 GCA_000787875.1 Solanum virginianum
TAGTGCAGAAATAGTAGCGAATAATATCATCTACTTTCCTTTTCCTATTTATCGATACCTTGGTCAGGATCGTGATAGTAGGTGGGGTTGGTGTTGGCCACCACCAAAAAATAATGATAATGAAGGGAAATAATACATGCAAAACCCCAATTATAGAGATGCAATAAGCCTAGGTTGATTCAAGTCAGCTACCTATGGTTCCTACAACCCCAAGTTGTGGGTGCTTAGCCACTCATGGCTAAGGCAAAACAAACAAGAATGCAAAAAATGACATGATTGAGAATTTTACCCAAGGCAATGAAGATTGAAGAAACCACAAGTTGCAGACCAAAAGCTTGATAGATTGACAATGAGCACAAAGCAAGGCTTACAATTCCCAAAATTAGGTTTTCCAAGAGAAAACAATAAACTAAGCTAAGAACACTAAAATATTCTTAAGAGAATATTCAAAGGAAAATTCTCTGTTCTAAAGTCTGGAATCTTCTAATAAAACCCTAACTTAATATACTTATAGTGTTTACAAACAAACCCTATAAATAACACAGAAAAGACAGCTAGCAGCTGGTACATCTCGCAAGTACGGCCCATAGGGTGGCCTATGAGGCATAGTCGGGGTCTCGTATTAGGTTCTTAGCATCTTGGATTCAACTGGTATGACCTACTAGTATGAGTGATTGCTTGGGCTATAACTCGTATGCTCCTCTCGTAGTCTAGGCCTTCAGTTTTTAGTCTAACATTTTGGCTCTCTAATTCCTGTTACGAGTCCATCCCTACGAGTCGTAGGATGGCCTCGTACGGGTAACCTCCACTTAGCAGATTTCTAATTTTTTTGGTCTCTGTTTCTTGCTACGACATATCCTATGATTAGTAGCTTGAGCTATGACTCGTAGTTGAGCTCGTATGTCCTATGATTTAGCAAAATCTGCATCTTTTCTTCAAAATCATGCCAACCTAACATTTTTGTAAAAATAACATAAAAACACATCAAAACCATAAAAGGTTGCTTTAAGAAATCACAAAATCCCTTGTTTTGGGCATCAAATGTACTGTATTTTGACAGCACATCAATACCCCACACACACTATCTACTCATCAATGCATCTAGAGGTAAAGGTGGTATTGGTATGTACTCAGACCTGGACTCATCTCCTAACACAGAGGCCTCTCCGTTAACTTAACTTGCTCGAGATGCCTCTTCATACTCTATCATCTATATAGAGTTGCTCTGCTCAATGTCTCCCTTATCAGACTGGGGAGGCAGTATTTGTCTGAGTCTAGGGCAACACTATCTATCTAGCTGCCACCCATGTAAGAAATCGCTTGATGCCCAAATCTGGATGGATGCCAAGCTCCTCAAGCGACCCACCAGCCTCAGGAGCAGCGGGGGTGTCCGAAGGCTTATCCTGTAATCAGGTCTGCATACCCCGAATCTCACTTCCACACAATTAACACATATATAAGTCCTAATAGTACAAGAAAGAAAATTAAAAGGTTATAAAAAAAGTGACAGAAGGACCTATGAAGGCTCGCCTATGGGTCGTAGAAGGCCTTCATAGGTTGCAGGGTACTGTTATTCCAGTGCCTGGAAATGCCCCTACGAGATTAGGTACAACTTGTAAAATAGACTACAGGTCACAGACTGAGTCATATATACAACACTAGAATCAATATTTGTAGGCAATGAACTTATGAAACCAGGTTACGATTTGTAGTCTAGACTACAAACCATAAATAGTTTCGTCTGATGACAAACCTAAAAGCACCAAGTTGCTGAACTCAACTTACAAGGGGTAACCACGGGCTATAAAAGACCCTCATGCTATAAAAAAAATAGCATAATGGGTTTTCTAAGGCCACCAAAATGGTTTCATTAATTAATATCAAACACGAGATCACATCCAATAACAAGGTGTCGCACCTCATTAAGATCATATTGGCATACTCTCCCAAAAAAGAAAGAGCAGACCCCATTGAAGACGAGAGTGAGGTACAACAAGGCCATTTCTGTCCACCGCCGCAACTTTATACACTCAGTTCATCCTGATGCAACTTTATGCACTCAGTTTACCCCATAACACATTTACACCTAGTTACCCAACACCCTACATGTATGAATCATTAATCTACCTCATCACTAGCAATTAAACATACATACATTACTTCAACCACCATCGGACAAATAATGCAATATGCAATCATTCAACACACTAAAGAACATGTAAATTACAATAGAAAAGTCTAGTATAATTCACATGACAAGACTTCATGCTTTGAAACAATAGCATACCAAAATTTTATGATCAATTAAACAAATTTCATCACTTTGTCATGTGATTTATGCACCACCTTATCAATTTTACCAATATCCACAATTCAAACATAACCAACTAGCTAGTGTATGAATTTACCAATAATTTTGATAAGTATATTTATGTTTCAAATTTAACATGACCAATAAAGTAGTTCCAACCATATAACACACTTCATTCACAAGGAATAACAATTTATAGGGCATAAATATCAAGGAATTATTCTCTACAATGTCTCAAACCATTTTTCTGACAAAGAGATATAAGTTCAATAGGGGCATATACCAGAATATTAAGCAAAAGAGTCCAAGAAATGTCAAGTTAAATTTGAGTGAAGAAAGCCCTAGGTTAGCCGGTTATGTCACTATGTAGCAGGACTTTGGCCGAATGTTTGGTCAAAAAATAGTGGTGGCAGTGACGGTTGTCGAAACTTGGGAAAGAACATGGAGTCTAGGGTATTTTGCAAATTATGGGAAGAATGAGGGGTAAATATTCTTATTCCTATTTTAATCAATTAACCTATTCAGGTTTAAGTGGGATCAGGTCTTACTAAAGCTTAGTTATAGGACATAACATAATCTACAACCCATGAACCATGGTTTTGGTGGTTGCTTTAATCCTGGTTTAGAGATATTGGCACTACAAATCCATCTATGAGGCATATATAGACATACGACCTGTATGTTGGGTGGTAGGTGCCCTCTAACACTTAGCAAGTTTTAGAAATCTTACCTGTGATCGACGAGCCCTATTTACAACATATAGTTTTATCTACAAGCCATAAAGTTGGCTTGTGGACTGAAGTACACAAAATTTTTCTTATTGGAAGTGATTCTATGAGTTAGTGCACATGTCATGGTATGAACCACGACCCGCAGAACTGGTTGTAGAATCAACTTCTATCTTTTATCAGTGCTAATTTATTGACTTAACCCCATTCTTACATATTATTCATAGGAAAAACCATTACCCTATAAGCCACTAGTCCTTGAGTCCAAAATTAAAGTAATAAACAAGAAAACTAAACTGCCTACAAGTCTAAAAAGCCAAAATAAAACAAAAAATAAATGTTAAATCAGATAACTTGGGTTGCCTCCCAAGTAATGCCTAATTTATTATCGCTACATGACTTAGACAACTTGGTTACTCAGACTTCACCAAGTTCCTAAACATGCATCTTTAGATCATTGATCCTCTTCATAGACTAACTGATATTAAAGATGACTTCTTCATCATTCAAATAAAACTTTAGTTGGCCTGGCTCTATGTCCACCAATGTTTTCCCAGTGGCTAGCAAGGGTCTTCCCAAGATGATTGAGATTTTGAAGTCAACTTTACAATCAAGGATCACTAAGTCTATGGGTAATATGAATTTTTTTACTTTGACAAGAACGTCATACAATATCCCTATAGGCTTTTTTACTTTCCTATCATCTATCAACAATTGCATGCTTGTTGGAGTAAGGACTCCCAAGCCTAAATTCATGAATATTGCAAGTGGTATTAGATTGATTCTGGTGCTTAAGCCACTCAATGCCTTTGAAATTCCACATCTCCAATGGTGCAGGGTATGGTGAATGCTTCAGGATCTTCTTTCTTTTGCACTAAGGACCTTGTTGCAATCGCACTTTAATGATGAAGCTCTTAAGGGAGCTCTTAGATCACAATCCTCTTTTTTGTTACCAAGTCCTTCATGAAGTTTGCATACCCAGGCATTTTCTCCAATGCCTCAATGAGAGGGATGTTGATTGTAAGCTACTTCAACATAGAGATGAAGTGCTGAACCATACCTTCCTCCTTCTTATTTTTGAGTCTCTTAAAGAAAGAATGGGGAGATCTAAGTATGGGTCTCAACTTCTTTTGGGTCACTACCTCATCGCTCATCCCATCTTTGGTGCTAGCATCTCCAATCTCTACATCCTTGATATCTACCATCTTCTCATAAGCCTTATCATTATCAATTACCATCATGGGTCAATAGTTTGCTGGCTACCATGTGTTAGTACCGACATACATTGCCCCTCATTCTTTGGATTTTGCATTGTGTTGCTTGGAAATGTACCTTTTTAATGCTGGTTCAACTGAGTCGATATTTGACCAAACTATTTCTCCAATTTCTTGATAGCAATAGAATGAGACTCAATCTTTTGATTAATGTTGGAGATGTTAGATTTCATCCCCTTCAAGGTCTTATTTTGATTGTCAACCTTCTTCAACAATCTGTCGAACACTTCGTCAATCCTCGAACTACTATCTCCAGAATCATGATCATATGGTGCCACATACAGACTATTTTTGTAACTATCTCTGGATCCCCAATCAACATCTATGTTCGGGCCCCTATTCCTATCATAGTAGCGACCTCGATTGTTATCTCTGAAAGCACTATCCTTATTGTCGTTCCAACCTTGATTCCCTTGACCTTGGCACCAATAGTCTTTATTGGACCCTTAGGCATTGGTTCGAAAACCCCCCATCTGATCAATCACAAAGCAAGTATCCTTCTCATAGTAAGGCTCCTCATATATCGGTGATTGTAGAGACTAATGTTTGACTATATTCATGCGCTCCTGACTCTGTTTCATCAATAACCCCATATTAGTACTCATCCGAGCTAGTTCTTGCATCATATTCTCATTTATCTTAGCCCACTTTGAATTAGTGCTAACTGAGAAAAAGGTTTTGGTCATCAACTTATCTCTCGAGCCTTATGCACCATTTCTCTTTGCAACTTTTTCTAGTCATTCATCTACAATCAAAAATGGACAATCTAAGAATAATCCGCTAGTGATTGTGTCTGTCGTTGCTTTGCAATTATCATCAAGTACCTGATAGAAGATCTCCACCAAGGAATCATCAAAATCTTATAGTTTAGAACACTTCTCAAATACTTGGTAAATCTTTCCCACGTAGTGCTGATCGAATCACCAGGCAATTGCTCGAAGTTGTTGATCTAATCCTTTAACTTCACCTTCTTTGACCTAGAAAAAAACCTCTCTAAAAAGGCTTTTTGCATTTCAGATCAAGTGGTGATTAAACTCTGTAGGAGCTCAGATAACCATAGTGTCACTTCACCTATTAGAGATAATGGAAAGACATGGATCCTAACAAAAACAACAGACAGATTGTGATTCCCTATCATACTCTTACAGACGACGACAATGTTATGTTGATGGTATGCAGGTCTTTTGATGGTAAGCCCATGAGTGATGTGTTGTCAAAGTATAATACTTTTGATGCTTAAAACATAGGATTTTATGTGTTCTCAATGCGATATATGTTGGTTTTATATGTTTTTGTGTTTATATTTGTAGGATTAGTTTGGCTATGATTTGGGGAAAAATTACAAAAGTTGCTGGTTTTTGATGATTTACAAGACCCTCTACAGGATCACAAGATAGTTGATGATGCCCTTGTGGAGATTTTCTGTCGTGCCCTTGATGAGAATAGTCAGGGAGAGTGAACGCAACAGATCGTATAGCATTTTACAAGTTGTAAAGGAGGTCTTGTGACAAATTCCAGTGAAAGATGATTTCTGAAGATCAGCTTAATGAGATATGCATACAAGTTGTAGAACATTCTATGAGTTGTATAGATAGGTTTCGTGAAGATTTCCAGTGAGGGACAATTTGATGAAGTTGAAGCCTAGGAATATGCAGTATGAGTCATAGATCAGTATATGATTTGTATAGATAGGTTTCGTGAAGATTTCCAGTGAGGGACAATTTGATGAAGTTGAAACCTACGAGAATGTAGTATGAATCATAGATCATTTCATGAGTTATGAAGTTGTGTCATAGAAGAGAAGTCCAATCTAGTACCTGATTAGGAGACCTCGACTATGAGTCGTAAATTGCATTATAAGTTATAGAGAGCTTTTGTGGAGTTTGCCGATCAATTTTTCTAATTTATTTAGGATTTAATTATAATTATTATAAATGGTAATTACTTCAATCTTGTGATTCTCATCAATCTTTGATTTGCTTGAGCTTAATTCAACTGTGTAAGTGTTGAATTATATTTTCTCAATTCATAATTTCTTTATCTACACATAGCATGAGTAGCTAAATCCTCAACTAGGGTTATGGAACCATGAAGAACTAACAAAGTCAACTCGGATAATTTATAATTCTTGGATTGAGTATATGAATGTATTAATGAATTCTCTTCATTTTTCATGTTTTCTAATGGTGGTCAACATTAGAACTTGCCTAGTGTTACTGACTGGACCAAGGTAGTAATAATTAGGCAAAGAGATTGATTAATAGGATTCTATTGATGTGTTCTCATCTAATCAACTGAACTAGGCCAAGGGGAGGTTGTACTGGGATTTATAGGTAATGGTTAGTATTGCACACTATGGAGATGGGCCAAGTGACATAGTGAAATTCGCCTCTTACCTTTGATCAAAGGGCTTGGTGAACTTAAATTACCATCATGCATGCTATACTCTAGTTGAGAATTGGGTTATTTGGTAATATAAAGGGATTGATGAACTTAAATTACCATCCTACATGTTATAGACTAGACAAGAATTAGGTTATCCGGTGATACTAAGTTGGGGAATCATGGGTAACATAATATCCTATTTGCTTTCTATTGTTGATTATCTCTTGTGATAGTTTAGTTTTCTTTCTTATTGATTATTGTAACCCCCTCCCTCAGGGAATTAAGTTGGTTAACTACTTGGATTACTTATTGGTGAATTTGTCTTAAGTCTACGTATTCCTTGTGGGTTCAACCCTAACCTTGGTTAGGTTTTATATCTTGACAATGACCATTTCATCCTCTAAAAAGGAGTTGTAACTTGGGTGACATCAAGAATTTTAGCACCATTGCTGGGAAATACGACTAGACTTAGTTAGATTCATTAAGTATTTCATGTGTTAATCCTTAGTTCCCTTTATTTTACTTTTGCTTTTGTTTTTGTTTCTTTGCAGAGTATATGAGTAGTGTATGCCCAACACTCGGAGTCAAGGAAATCCCTTAACTCCACTTGATCAAGAGATCCACTAAACCGTAAGAAGAATAGCTTGAGAAAATGCCAACAACATGGCCATTGTAGCCTTAAATCGAGATAACAATGATGATGATAGAAATGATAATCCACCTCATTTGGAGGATATTCCATAGCCTTGAGAATTCAATGCCAATGCTTACCAGTGGAATCAGTAGAGGTTGAACACTATAGATTTGGATGTGACAGGAGCTATTGTGTTGCCACCACTATCGGCAGACACAAAGTTCACTATTTCTAATGGGTTACTTTAGATGCTGCAGAACCATGGGCTATTTGCGGTCTTACCATTAGAGGATCCACATAGCCACTTGTAAAATGTGGTATTTATTTGTAAGAGTGTGATGGGAACACAAAATTTATCTATGGATGCTGTGGGACTTTGTGTCTTCTCATTGCCTCTCACAACCAATGCTGTATGATAACTATCTAAGCTCTTGTAGAGTTTAATCATTAGCTGGGCAGATTTAAAAAAGACCTTTCTGTAGAGGGACTTTCCTAGATTGAAGAAGTTCAAGTTGAAGGACCAGATCAATAACTTTGAGCAACTTCCTGGTGATTTGATAAACAATACATAGAGAGTTTACTAAATGTCTGAGGAGCATCCCTGATCACAAGATAGTTGATGATGCCCTTGTGGAGATTTTCTGTCGTGCCCTTGATGAGAATAGTCAGGGAGAGTGAACGCAGTGCTTCACCAACCCCCGCATGCACTCATATATGTGGAGCCATACTTTGAGGAGACTCATGTTTTGTGAATGATTAGATGGGGGGAGGTTACGAACCAATGCCCAAGGGTCTAATCAGGATAATTGTCACCAAGGTCAAGAAAACCAAGGTCGAAACTATGATAGAGATGGAGCTTTCAAAGACAATTGTGAAGGTTACTATGATACGAACATGGGTCTAGATATAGATTATGGTCATAGAAAAGGTTTTAGCAATGGTCCGTATGTGCCACCACACAACCGGGACATAGGTGCATGCAATTCAAGAATTCAGGAGATATTTGATCACCTATTGAAGAAGGTTGAGACATAGGATAAAACCTAAGGGGCATGAAAATAGAGATCTCTAGTATCAATCAAAAGATAGAGTCTCATTTTTTGGCTATTAAACAACTTAAAGAACAGTTTGATCAAGTGTCAACTAAGTTGAATCAGCGTCAGAAGAATACATTGCCTAGTAACATAATGCACAATCTTAAGAATAAAGGGCAGTGCATGGTGGTTACTATTAGTGGTGGCAAGAGCACTATTGATACTCCTATGCTGGTTTATGAGAAAGATATTCATGAGGAGATGGTTACAGTTAAGGATGCGGATACAGAAGATGATCGTGGCAAGGATGGGGTAAGTGAAACAACTGAAGTGCCATAGAAGTTTAAGACTGTCCTGAGGCCTCCTCCTCCTTTTTCTCAAAGAATCAAAAATAGGGAAAGGAGGAAAAGTTCAAGCATTTATTCTCCATGCTAAAGTAGCTGTCTATCAATATAACTTTCATTGAGGCTTTGGAGAAAATACCGGGCTATGCCAAGTATATGAAAGACTTGATCACCAAAGAGCGCACTGTGAGTCAGAAGCTTTCTCAAGAGCTTTAATATTGCAGTGCTATCACTACAAAGTCCTTGGTTTAAAAGCGTGAAGATCCAGGTACTTTTACTATACCTTGCACTATAAGAGATGTAGAGTTCGCAAAGGAACTGTGTGACTGAGGTGACAGTATCAATTTGATGCCCTTTGGAGTCTACAAGAAGCTTGGATTGGGAGCCCCTACTCATACTAGCATACGTTTGTTAATGGTGGATCATACAATGAAGAAACTTGTGGGGATACTTTATGATATGTTGGTTAAAGTGGAAAAATTCATATTCCCTGTAAACTTTGTGATTCTAGACTATAAGGTCGACTTTGACATCCCAATCATCTTGGGAAGACCATTCCTAGCCACTGGATGAGGTCTAGTGGATAAGAAAGTTGGTCAACTTAGGATTAGATTGAATAACGAAGAAGTTGTCTTCGATATTCGTCAGTCCATGAAGCATCCAGATGAGCTCAAGTGTGAAATCTGGGAAATTGGTGAAGCCTGAGTAACTAATTTACCTAAAGTGTGCTACCACAATAAATTAGGTGCAGCATGGGAGGCAACCCAAGTTGGACCCTGGTACTTAGGCGCTTAGGTATGTTTTGACCCCTTACATTCTATTTTTGCTTGATTTTGTGCATTGGGGATAATGCACATCTTTTTCGATAGGGTGTGGGTAGTTATGGGACTCAGTAAGTCTGAGTAGCTTATGGTCCATAATTACCCCAATTTTTTATCCTAGGGTTTTCTTGGCTGTGTTCTTTTTCCCTATGGATATTTAAATTCTATTGAACTGGCACGTTTAGGATGTTTAGATAATATTTGTAGCATATAGTACTAATACTTGTGGCATATAGCATGTTTTTATGTTTTGTTTTAAAAAATGGTACCCACTAAAAATTTTGATTGGTAGTTAGATAGTAACCATACATTTTTAGGTATTTGACAATATCTATTTTGATAAGTGAGGTAAATTGAGATAAAAAGCATGATATATGAGCCTGTTGTTGATAATGTATGCAATGCCAAGAGAGTGTGAGCTTATCTTGCTAGATTCATATATTTTGTGCTAATTCAGAACTTGCTTTTTTACTCTAAGTTAGATTGCAGATTGAATGGATTAGGAAAGGATCTTAGGCTTTTGTTCTTAAATAGTCTACTTTAGCCTAAAAATAACCAACCAAATAATGATATGTCCCTTGTTCCAAATGTTTGAGCCTTACATGTACCAATTCTTTCTAAACACCTAATTAACTTAGCCTTATCTAGTGAAAAATCCCAAAATTGGCACTGGTCTTTCCTTGAGCGTTGTGAACCTTTGAAACGACCCCAAAAAGTGTCCAAAAATGTGCCTTAAAAGTGTCTGAATCGTACTTTTTATATATCTCAAAATTCGTGCATGATATCGAAAATTCGACTTCCTATTCTTGTTCAAGGGGTCAAATTGAGGGGGAAATTGGTCTAATCCCAATTTAAGAGCAACTGTAGCAAAATTTGAAAATAGCAAAAATGCAATTTCCAGTGATGATTCGCATCCCTGGCGCGATGCGCCAAGGGAGCGCTATAGTGTTATTTTTGCCCAATTTTGTTGAGTAGATCCAAGGCCTTTGGGTCTTGGGCCTAAGTGTTCCTATGCATGACAATACCTATACTTAGCCTTATTTCACCCTCATATCATTTAAGACATTCCTAAATACTCTCTCAAACATTTAGACAATATTTTATCTACAAAGTTTAAGTTCGAAAACTCATCCGGATCTTAAGGTTCTCATTGAAGCTTCAAGTCTCCATCTCTAATCTTCTTCAAGGATTCTCCAAAGTCAAGGTATGTGAATTCCTTTCAAGGGTCCCTTTCATTAGTGATTCCTAATCCTCCTTTTACCTAAAATTGCACGATTTAAAGTTGAATTATTCATGGGTCTTACTTATCAGGAATTTCACTGCACTCTATGTTGGGGTTTCATGAAATTATGATTGTTTTAGCATGTTTTGAGCTATGAATCTAAGATCTATTATGAGATTTGATGTATATTTCTTGAGGGTGTTACCAAGTATCTATTGATGGTTTAACATTGAATTTTCTAGCATGATTACACTCTTGAATTGCATGGTTTTACACTAGCACTACATACCCGCCAAGTGTTTCATAAAATATCTGGCTAATGTATTTTGGAGAAATAGAAGATCTAATGCATGTCTTATAAGTTGAATGACTTTATAATGATGAAAGGAATGTATGTATATGATATTCTCCTATATAGTGTTGGAATGTCACGATGCCTTATTTGGGGGGTTAAGAGCCCAGGTAACCATGTCGAGGGCTTTGTACCTTGATACTAACCAAGGGGTTGTGCCTTGGTAATCTAGTTAAGAGGTTAGAACCTCAATCACCAGGGGTGGTAGCGTGTGAGTATCCACCAACCAGTCAAGGGGTTCGTACCTTGGTAACCGGGTTGAGGAGTTAGTTCCTCAATCACCAAGGGTGGTAGGGTGCAACGATCCACCAACCAACCAAAGGAGTTAGTACCTTGGTAACCTATGGGTTTTATAATATTGGTCTCTTCTTACACCTTGTATTATATTCTATTTAAGCATGTTTTACTTAAGCATTGAACTTACATGCCATATTGCTAATATGTTATCTATTGCCTACTATTATCCATTTTGGTTATGATATTTATCTATTGTTGCATTGCATCCTACATACTTAGTACATTCAAACTTACTAATGCATACTCTATGCCTACATTATGTTACCACGTAGGAACTGGAGCCCCACTTGATCATCCTCTCCACGTGGCTAGTATGACTTCTCTCAAGCTCTTTGGTGAGTCCTCCATTTCGGGGATGATGTTTATGATCTCATGCTATGTTCTAAGAGTATCTTTCTTTTATGTATGTATTGACTATGAGGGTGAACTTGGTTGCTTGTCTTGGCCCCCACTCTTATATAGTATCTTTCTTTTATGTATATATTGACTATGAGGGTGAGCTTGGTAGCTTGTCTTGGCCCCTGCTAAGTATCTAAGTTTTAGAGGTGTTGTTGGACATGTTATGTATAATGCTATGAGCTTTGACTCTCTCTTGACACTTGATGTTAATGATTTGAAAGTTGTCCCTTAGCCCACTTGTCCCTATTTACTATTTCTTGTTGTACTTTATTGCTTCCGTGACCAAGGATATATAATGATATATTAAGAGGCTTGCTTGGGGTCCCTTCGGGTTTCCCATGTGTCGTGTCACGTCTAGGCCCTAGGCTTGGGTCATGATAGTAATATCAATGGAATTCAACATATTAGGGCTTAAATCACTTTGAAAATATCAATTAAACATAACTCATAGGCTTGGGTCGTGACAAACTTGATTGAGGAAAAAACCCTAAGTTGAGGGTAGCTTCCAAAGTGGCCCTGGTTTGGAGTATATATATTGTGCACTTTAACATGGGTTAAAAGCCTAAGTTGAGGGTGGATAGTGTATGGAAAAAGAACAAAAATAAGGGGATGAATTAGGAATAAGGAAAAATAAAAGATGCCTTTGATTGAGCAAAAAAGCAAAATGAAGTGTGAAAACAAGGCAAAAAGCTTAAAAAATAAGAAGAAATCACCCAAAAAAGCTTGAATAAGGAAAAAAGGGAGAATAAGGTGAAAATTACAGAGTTGATAGGGAAAGAGTGTAGAAAAACGTAGTTTCAAGGAGGGTCGTTAGTCATTATTTTCCTAAAATATCATACCAAAGCCCTGTGAGCCTACATTACAATCCTAGAAAGTCCTAAAGTGATTCTAGTCCAGTTATTGAAGTTCTGAGTCATGAGTATAGGGGCAATCCTATGGTATTAGTCATTATGTATGAATATCTTTTGTGAGAGTGAGTGTTTTTGCATAGCCCCATGGTCAAATATGAAATCATCGTTGAGTGTCAAATATGGGACTTCTTTCTGTGAGGCCACTTGCATTGCATTATTAGCATTTGACTTGTTCAGTGATAGTGGATTATTGATAGCCCCTTGCTTGTCATTGTGTTGTCACATGCACCAGTTTACATTGGTTTGCTAAATAGCTATGTGATCCTGTTTTGAAAAACTGGTGTGGGTATCTGAGTATTGTATATGATATATGCCATTAAGTTGAGGTCTCTATGTTACTGTATTATCTGTATAGAATGAGTCATCGCTTGAGGACAAGCAACAATTTTAAGTTGAGGGTGTTGATGTGCTGTCAAAATACAACACTTTTGATGCTTAAAACTTAGGATTTTATATGATCTCAATGCGATATTTGTTTGTTTTATGTGTTTAGATTTACAGGATTACATGTCAACTATGATTTGAGGAAAAATTATAGAAGTTTCTGGTTTATTATGATTTACGAGACCCTATATAGATCGTACAACATTTTATGAGTCGTATAGAGGTCTTGTGACAAATTCCAGTGAAAGATGATTTTTCAAGATCAGCTCAACGAGACATGCATATGAATCGTAGAGCATTCTACAAGTCATATAGATAAGTTTCGTGAAGATTTCTAGTGAGGGACAATTTGATGAAGTTGAATCCTATGAGCATGCAGTACGAGTCGTAGATTAGTTCATGATTCATGAAGTTGTGTCATAGAAGAGAAGCTCAAAATCCCAGTAGCTGATTACGAGACCCCAACTACGAGCTGTAAATCGCATAACTAGTTGTAGAGAGCTTTCGATGAGTTTGTCAACCATTTTTTCTAATTTATTTAGGACTAAATTGTAATTACTATAAATAGTAATTTTAGATTATTTTTCAAGAGAGGACATCATTATTCATAGTTTTTAGGGTTTGTACTTGGAGAACACAATACTTAGGAGAGAAGATGGTGAGAAAATACTTGTGGGTAAATTTGATCTACAATATTGTTATTCTTATCAATCTTGGATTTACTTGATCTTAATACAATTGTGTAAGTGTTTAATTATGTTTTCTCAATTCCTAATTGCTTCATCTACATATAGCATGAGTAACGAAATCCACAACTAAGGTTGTGAGAACCATGAAGAACTAACAAAGTTAACCCAGATAATTTACAATTCTTGGATTGGTTATATGCATGAATTGATCAATTCTCTTTGTTTTTCATGTTTTCTAGTGGTGGCCAACATTAGAACTTTCCTAGTGTTACTGACTGGACCAAGGTAGTAATGAATAGGAAAAGAGATTAATAACAGGATTTGATTGATGCGTTTTTGTCTAATCAACCGAATTGGGTCGAGGGAAGTTGTACTGGACATATAGGTAATGGTTAGTATTGCACACTATAGAGATGGGCCAAGTCGTATAGTGAAATTCACCGCTCACCTTTGATCAAAGGGATTAGTGAACTTAAATTACTGTCTACATGCTATACACTAGACAAAATTGGGTTATCCAGTGATGCGAAGTTGGGAGTCATGGGGAACATAATATCCTACTTGCTCTCTATTACTAATTGTCTTTTGTGATAATTAAATTAGTTTACTTTCTTATTGATTATTACAAATGCCTCCCCCCCTCGGGGAATTGAGTTGGTTAACTACTTGGATTGCTTATTGGTGAATCTATCTTTAGTCTAGATATTCCCTGTGGGTTCGATCCTAACCTTAGTTAAGCTTTATATCTTGATAACAATCACTTTATCCTCTAAAAAGGAGGTGTAACTTAGAAGATATCAGCGAACTACCATCTATTCCACAACATTTGAAGTAACCTACTTGAAACAACAAATTTTGTGTCTTCTGATAAAGGAGGTAACACAATAGATCTGGTGATATCTACTGCCATACAATTAAGCCTGTATTAATTCGATGTGTTAGTTGCGGCTTCGAGATTCTATAGTGTTGGATTTGCATCCTTAAGTGGTGGAGGTGGTTTATCATTATTTGGATTTAGTGCTGCATTTTGGGCATCATTTGCAGCATTGTTCGAATTATTTTGGGCCATTCTTCTCAGTGTTCTCAAGATCTCTGGGTCCTCTGGATCTTTGGGTCAAATGGAGTCAAGGGAATTCCTCGACTATGAGTCTTGTGCATACACTACACCTATATGTTGAAATAAAACAAAAATAACTCGAAAGATAAAATAAGGATTAGTTAACAAATTACACAAATTAAATAATTCTAAAAGCTGTATTCCAAAATTTTGATGTCTCCCAAATTACACCTCCCTCTGAGGGCATAAGCGGTCATTTTTAAAATATATAAACTAACTAATGTTATGGTTTAACTCACAGGGAATATGGTCTAGACCTGGAGTAATTATGAGTAATTCGAATCAATTAACGTACTTATCTCCTGAAGGGGGGGGGTTGTAATTGTAGTAAATAAACCTAAACTAGAAGCAAGTGTTATGAATTCAGTGAGAGAATTAACTAGGGTATTATGTTCTCCATGAGTTCCTAACTTAGTATAGCTAGATAATCGTAATCATTTCTAGTTTGTAGCATGCAAAACTGGTAAGTTAAGTTTACTAAATCTTTTGATCCAAGCGCAGGTAAATTTCACTACGTGATTTGATCCATCCCTGCAATGTGACATTACTAACCCTTACCTTTTGTTCTAGTACAACCACCCTTTGATATGGTTAGGTTGATTAGATGAGAAGGATCACGTCGAATCCTATTAATTATTCCCTTATCCCATTCATTACCACCTTGATCCAGCAAGTAAGAATTAGGGGAGTTCTAATGTTGGTCATTGATGTGTTGCCAAAATACAACACATCTGGTGCCTAAACTAAGGGATTGTGTGAGTTCTTAAAGTGAGTTTTTAGTGTTTTGATGTGTTTGGATGTTATCTTGCAGAAAAGGTAGGTTGGCATGATTTTGAAGAAATGTTGTAGATTTTGCCAAAGTATAGGCCTTACGAGGCAACCTACAAGCCCCCGACTACGACTGTAGGTCATCCTATGAGTTGTAATTGCGAGACTTATCAGCTGCTAGCTATCTTTTTTGTATAAATTCTAGGATTATTTTGTAAATACTATATATAGATTAAGTTAGGTTTTTGAGAGTGAGTTCGACCAGTAGACAATCTACCATTATATTTTGACTCTTTTCTTAGTTTTTTAGGGTAGTTTATTATTTTCTATTGGAAAACCCATTTTAGGGTTTGCAAATCTTACCTTGTACTTGTTGATCAATCAAGCTTGTGGGTTTGCGACTTGTGGTTCCTATTCTCTTCATTGTTATTGGTAAAACTCTCAACTATGTCTATAATGTGCATTTTTATGTGTTTAGGTTTAGCCATGAGTAGCTAAGCACCCACAAGTTGGGGTTGTGGGAACCAAGGGTAGTTGACTTGAAATAACCTAGGTTTCTTGCATTTCTATGATTGGTGTTTTGCATGTATTATCTATTTCCCTTCATTTTTATTGTTGTTTGGTGGTG
>DF359709.1:31435-45162 GCA_000787875.1 Solanum virginianum
GTGTATAGAAATAACTGCTTCATTTTTATTGTTGTTTGGTGGTGGCCAACACCGAACCCTGCCTATTATCACGATTCTGACCAAGGTAGTGATGAATAGAAAAAGGGAAGTAGATAATATAATTCGATTGATGTGTTCTCATCTAATCAACCAAACCTGACCAAGGGGAGGTTGACTAGGACTATTGGTAACGGTTAGTTGGCACGCCATGGTGGCCGACCAAGCGCTATGGTGAAATTTGACCTTCATTTTCACAATAGGGTTGGAAGAACCTAAGTTACCGTCCAGCATGCAAATCACCAATTGTAGTTATGTTATCTAGGGTAATCGAGTTGACGAACCATGGGGAACACAATTCCCGAGTTATCCCCAAAATTGAGTATTTTCTCACATTATAGTTAGTGTTTATTTTATCTTTGTTTTTGAATCACACCCCCACCCCCAATTTAGAGATTGTAGTCATAAATATCCCCAAAATTGAGTATTTTCTTGCATTATAGTTAGTGTTTATTTTATTTTGTTTTTGAATCACAAAAAACCCACCATTTAGAGATTGTAGTCATAAATACTAGAAATGATTAGTAGTAAAGTCTAGTAGTCAAGCCCTGTATTCCCTGTGGATTCAACCCTAACCTCGGTTAGGTTAATGGCTGACAACAATCGTTTTTTTATTGCAGCGTGAACATCATAAGAAATTACGGCGTTGTTGCCAGGAATACTGCTAGGGTTTAACTTTATTTCACTATCAGTTAATTCTAGTGTTGATTTCTAGAGTCTCTTGTACTTTATTTTGTTTCTATTTGTTGTTTGATTTTATTTGCAGGGTATACTAGGTTGTATGCCCAACACGAGGAGCCAAGGCAATCCCTTAGCTCTACTAAATTTGGAGATCTATCGACTACTAATAAGAATGGCTCAAGTGAATAAGGATATTGATGTTGAGGAGGATATGCACACAAATAAGGATATGGATAGAGAGGAGAATCTATCACAAAGGGGTAATAGGCCACAACCCAGGGACTTTAATGAGAATGCTTATGGATGAAATCAATATCGATTGAACCCTATGGCTGTGGATGTTACCGATGCTATATTACTGCCTCCTTTACCAACAGATACTAAGTTCACGATATCGAGTGGATTGCTCCAAATGCTCCAAAGCCGCAGTTTGTTCACAGGGCTACCATCGGAGGATCCCCACCATCATCTTCAGAATGTGGTGTTTGTTTGCAAAAGTGTTATGGGGATACATAACCTTTCTCTTGATGTAGTTAGTTTAAGAGTGTTTCCACTATTGTTGACTGGCAATGCAATTGTATGGTTGTCGGAGTTCCTCCTGGTACGATCACAAGTTGGGCCGAACTTCAGAAAGTATTCCTTTAAAGGTATTTCCCAATGCCGACACAATCATAAGAGCCATGTTCCTAGACCAACCTTTTACATTGATAGCCGCAAGATGGAGCAATGGTCAAACCAAATAGAGCATGAGGTCAACGAAGTAGGGTGTGATGAAACCTTCTTGTGCAGTTAATACAAATAATGAGAAAGCAAAGGTAAACTAAGAAATCATGGAGCAACTTGCTCAACTTCGCACAAGTATGGAATTGGTCTTAAAGCAAAACCAAGCAAGCGTCCATACGGTTACTCACCAACCTCCGAAGGCTCCCATCTATGATGATCCATTCTTTAATAAGGATGCATGTTTTGTAAGTAACCAAGTGGCGGGTTTCTGGAACATTCCCCTAGGGTCCAATTCGGACTATTGGAGGCAAGGTTCCGAGAATCAACGTCGGAACTTCAACCGAATTGTGTGAGTTCTTAAAGTTAGGGTCCAATTCGGACTATTGGAGGCAAGGTTCCGAGAATCAACGTCGGAACTTCAACCGAGATGCGGTGTATAGAAATAACTGGGGTAGATACTATGAAAGGCAGAGACTGCCAGATGCAGATTGGGGGAGAAGAAAGGGCTATAGGAATGGTCCTTATGTGCCTCCTCACAACTATGATGCCGAGTCAAGTAACTCCATTATCGAAGATATGTTTGAAAAGTTGTTGAAACAATCCGACCATCAAGATGAGACTTTAAAGAGAATAAAAGCAGATATTTCAAGTATTAATCAAAAGATAGTCTCACTCGGTGGCAATTAAGCAACTTGAGCAACAATTTGGGCAAGTGTATTCACAATTGAACCAATGCTGAAAGGGCACCCTACCAAGCAATACTGTTCAAAATCCTAAAAATAAAGGGCATTGCATGGCAGTGATAACTAGGAGTGGCAAGAGCACAATAGGTCCCCCTATGCAGGTTATTGTGGATGAAGTTATGGAAAAGGGTCTTGGTGGTGAAGTTGCTGGTGAAGGAGAAAGTTCAAAAATTATCGGGAGGTAAAGAGAAGAGCTGAGGAAGCATGACAAAGTGAAATCTATCCCAAAAACCTCTCCTCCTTTCCTTTAAAGGCTTACGAAGAAGGAAGAGAAGGGAAAGTTCAAACACTTCCTTTCAATATTGAAGCAACTATCCATCAACATTCCCCTTTTAGAAGCTTTGGAGAAAATACCTGGGTATACCAAATATATGAAGGATTTGGTCACCAAGAAACACACTTTGAGCCAAGAGTTCTCAGAAGAACTCCAAAAATATAGTACGATTATGACTAAATGCCTTGCTCAAAAGTGAGAATACCCCGGTGTATTCACCATCCCTTGTACCATTGGTGATGTCGAATTCGCAAGAGCATTATGTGACTTAGGAGTGAGCATCAATCTAATGCCTCTTGTAGTATTCAAAAAGCTTGGCCTTGGTACTCCTACCCTGACAAGAATGAGGTTGATTATAGCGGATTGAACTATTAAAAAGCTGGAGGGAATCCTTTTGGATGTGGTTGTTAAAGTTGATAAGTTTATCTTTCCAGCAGATTTTGTGATCCTACACTATGAAGTTGATTTTGAGGTACCCATCATTTTAGGGAGACCATTTCTGGCCACTAGGAGAGCCCTAGTATGTATGGATATAGGTTAGCTGCGGTTCATGGTTAATGATGTAGAAGTTGTGTTCGATACTCACCAATCCATGAAACACCCTAATGAGTGCAAAAGTGAGGTATAGATCTTCGATGATAGTTGATGAAAGAAGATGACTAAGTCGAGCCATGACATTAAACAAGGCGCTTCTTGGGAAGCAACCCAAGCATTGTTGATGAGTGTTGGTTTATATTTAAGTGTTTTCGATTGTTGAGATTCTTAGGTAGAAGTTGTGAGTTTATTTTTATGGTTGAAAGACATTGATGCAGTTGTAATATCTTGGGAATTGTTGTGTTTTGAGATTTGGTTTGAAGGTGAGAATTGAAAAACTAAAGATCTTAAAAATAAAACATGGAGCAGCCTCTATGATCAGTCCTACGAGTCGTAGTCTGCACTACTACTTGTAGTCATGCATCATAGAGGGAATCAATGAGTATCAGAAGATGACACATACACTATGAGCCAACCTTATGACTCGTAGTGCACCCTACGAGTCATAAATGGGGTTCGTAGTGCCCAGGTATGATTCCTAAATTTTTATAAGTGTTGGGTCTGCTATGATACCAGGATCTACGAGTTGTAGGACAACCTATGACTTATAGTCAGGGTCTCATAGCCTTGATCTGCATATTTTTCAATCATCGACCCGGTTTAATTTAAAAGGGGGTCAAAATAAAATTTGACCCCCAAATTTATTTCATGCAACCTAAGGTGACAAAAAATCTCATCCCATCACCCACGTCATTTTTCTGACCAAAATCCTAACTATCTACATCTTTTTTCATCAAAGATTCTGGTGAAGGCACTATTCTAGGGTTTTCGGCGTGGTTTTCGATTTCTTGCACTTTGGTTTACTTCTTCAATCAATCTGTAAGCTCTGTAGTTTAATTTTGTAATCTTTTATGGTGAGTTTGTCTCCTATACTAGTGTGTGATTTGTTTAATCATGTTAAACCATGCCATATAAGGATTATTGAACTAGACTGGTAATCTAGGTTCTTTGGGCTTTGAATAGTTGATTTGTGAGCCTAATTGTGTCGGAACTCTTGAATAGGTGATGATAAGTATGAAAATTTATGATTCATGGGACCTATGATATGATTGTTGCCCATGTATGGTCTGAATGGTTGTCGAAGTTAAAATTTAGGAAATATGGGTGTAATGCCTATGCTTTAACTTGTGGGACTTGATTGAAATAGTTTGAATGGAAATAGCATCCCTAGGGAAAGTTTATAGGTGTCAAGAATGAGTTTGAATGTATATATCCTTAAGTGTGCTTTATATTCTGTTGAATTATGTCTCATTCCCAGGAAATAAGGTTGTTATGAACTCCTGATATTATTGAAGTACTTGATTATGTGACACAGAGTTGATTTTGTTATTATGTGCGAAGGTTGTTGAACTTTGTGCTTGATTTGTGCTTGTTGTGGGAAAATTTTAGGCACCACTGATGCCTTCTGTTTCCTACTACGAAGCCCTCATACGACTCGTAGGTTCCTCTACGAGTCATAAGGGTCCTTCGTAGTGTGCACTAGTCATATGTGGTTCTTTCAAGTTTCTCATACAAGACTCACACATGACTCGTAGTGCCTACCACAACTCATAGTGAGGGTCTCGTAGCTTACATAAGTTCTGAAAAAAATGTTTCTGAAGATGGCTACGAGCCCAGACTACGACTCATAGGTCACTGTACGAGTCATAACTGTGTCTCGTATCTGGGATCAGAAAGCATTTTTTTGAACTGGTTCTACAAGGGTAGTTTACGACTCGTAGGTCACCCTACAAGTCGTAATTGCACTCGTACCTACAAACCTGCAGTTGCATCAATGCATATTTACTTTTTAGTTGTTTTTTATTCTTGTTCTTTGTTTTGTGTTTCAGTAGATTAAACATCTTGAACTTACATGTTGCTTTGTGGTTTGTTTGCAGATAAAATGCCTCCAAAAGACAAATGGGCAATTCAAGATCTATAATGGAGGTTGCGAGATAAATCCTCCAAAACCAAGCAATCCGAGGGCTCTGTGGAAGTCCACAGAGTCAAGGTAGATCTGGAGGCCAATAGACCCCAGACTTGGGTACTTGCAGCGCAAATGCCTATGGAAGATAGTAGTTCCTCCCAGTCTGAAGAGGACGAACAATAGGGCAATGAGGATGGATCAGATAGCAGCTTGCCACAGATGACCCCCTCATATTCAGGTCCAGAGTCAGAGTCAGAGAATACTTCTCAGTAGGAAGAGGTTCTGTCCTAACCCCCAATCGACCGCAGATGGTGCATCTCTGGGATGAAGGAAATATACAATCAAGGGTTGGAGCCTAAGGGGCAAGGCAAGCCGGTTCGCCAATTTAGTGAGGAGTCCCAGTTGAATACCTCAGGTTTAGATAGAGTGCCCGAATTGGATGCTAGGTTGGATAAGCATGGACTATGGTGGACCACACAGCAGCTGGGCAAATATGCCCCTTACGTAGTCCGTCAATTCTATGCGGCATATCTTGCTACACTCCGTCGGGTGTTGCCAAAGAAGAAAAGACTAATTTAGCAGCCAACGCTATGAATGGTGACAGTCGGGGAGGGGGGGAAAGTTGATATCTCAGAGGAGATCATTCGACGAGTGTAGTTTGGGCCTACTTATACAGTTCCTCAATCTACCGTAGAGTACGATAATAGTATTGAGAAGATAAGGACAGCGGTGACTGGAAAGGATATCAGGGCCAGGATAGAGTTGCTATGGTGGATAGCCAGTTAAATCTGCGAGGAGTGTATTAAGCTGACTTGGGTCACAAACCACACAGATCCTATAGTAAAGGCACACCTTTCATTCCGAGCCAAGTTTTAGTAGTCCATTATCCGTTGGCGTATTAGGCCAACCTTCATGGATAATGTGATCACCCTTGAGAAAGTTATACTGTTGGCCAGCATTCTAGCTGAATAAGTTATAAATTGGGCCCGGATCATTTTGGAGCAGATTCACGAGGCTGCAGCTCGGATAAGCACCTCACTACCATTTCTAGTTCTGATTCATCGACTATACAGTGCAATAGGTGTTTCTATTAAACCTTACTAAGACCCTCATGTGGAGGCTGCATGCACTATAGATCCAGCCTGATAAAGGCTGATGAGAATCTGGTGGCCTTACCACAAGCAGCTCTCTCAGTGCTAGAGCCATTCCCGGTAGAGCCTCAGTTTCTAGGTTTACCTCCAACTACTACCAATACTACTCTGGCTACTGCAGAGCCCACGCATCAGTTGAAATTGCTTCTAGACCATCCTCTAGCACTCCAGCACTAGCAGCATCTTCCTTACAGGTTGATCCTCTTTTCCCTGCTGTTGCATTTCAGGCTTTATTGCACAGGGTATCTGTAGCAGAGGGTAGGTTGCGTGAGCTGTCAGCATGGGTACGACCATTGATTGATCAGACTGTTCGGGACTCCAAGGAGAGGATAAAGACATTTACCAGAGATTTGGTTGATGAGAGAGTCCTAGTAGTGGACGTCAGGGCGATACATTTAAGACTAGAGTCCACATGAGGCTTGAGGGAGCTAGGCCTACCGATACGAGCGCAGTTATTGAGGAGTTGGCCAAATTCAAGGCTAACTTATTACAGATATTGGCAGCCCTTGTACCCTCGGAGGGAGCACCGGTAGAAGATAAGGCATTTGATTGGTTCACTAACCATCCGAACACCCGAGGAAAGAGGTCCTTCGAGCATGTTGACCCAGAGCCAACACAAAAGAAGTCGAGATAGGAAGAGGAGCCCATACCTTAAGAGGTGGTGCAAGAGCCACTTTTGTTGGTTGCTATTCAGAGAGAGAGAAAGCATAGCACACCCCACCTAGAGAGGGTACTTTTGGCACTATAATAGAGAAGGAGAGACAACCCCAGGACCCCACAGACCAGTCAGAGACCGATGCTTGATGCACCATGATGTTTTATTTCTTTTGACCCCAGTGCTCGTTTTATCATGATTGGATACTTTGTTTCTTTTCAGACAATCTTTCTATTATGTTAGTTTTGGTTGTGTTTAAATATGTTTATATTGGATGTTCTTTTTACTTCTACTTTGGATGTTTATTTTGGTTTTTAATGGATGTATGTATATATTTCTATATTATCGTGTTTTGTTTTTGTTCTTGTTTTTACTTTTAGGACAAAGTATCATCATTTGGTGGGGTGGTGGAAGTTATGGATTAAGGTGAAGTCTGAGTAGCCTCACATCCATAACTTCCCCTATTTTTGATCCCAAGGTTTTCTCGACATGTTTCTTTTTCCTTGTGGATATTTAATTTTCTATTAAACTGACATGTTTATGTATTATAGATAATTTGTAAATGTATAGTAATGGTATCTATTAGCATATATATGATTCTTAACTGTTCTTTAAACTTTTGATGAAAAAATTGGGTACCCTCAAAATTTTTGACGTTGTGATTATTGTTGCATTCATACATTTTTGAGTATATGACAATATTTTTTTTGATATTATGAAGGTAAGTTGAGACTGAAAGCATGACCTGTGAGTTTATACTTGATTGTGAATGCAAATGCCATGTGTGTTATGAGTGTATTTTGCTGCATTCATGCATCCTTCATGAACTTAGAACTTGCCTTGTTATTCTAAGATTGGTTTAGGTGATGTGGTGGAGATGGAATGGATCTTAGGCCCTTGTTCTTTGAGTGAAATCACTTTTAGCTTAAATGACCCACCAAGTAAGTGAGTGAATCCTTTGTCCCAAATTTTTTAGCTTCTCGTGCACTCATTCTTTCTTGATACTCTGCTGACATAACCTAATTTAATGAAATACCTTGATATTAGCCCTGGTCTATCCTTGAACATGTGAACCTTGATTGAGGCCAAAGGCCTAAGTTGAGGGTGGCTGCAGTTGGTAGCCCTGGTTTGAGGCATAGATATTGTGTACATCATCTGAGGCTAAAAGCCTAAGTTGAGGGTAACCCTTATTGTGGTAAAGTAATAATAATAAGGTAGTTAGTTAGGAAATCAAAAAAGAAATGAAAAACCTTGAACCGAGTGAAGAAAAAGAAGAAAAGTGCCTTAAATTGAGAAAAAGTAGCAAAAATAAGTTTGAGATCAAGGCACAGCTGAAAAAGAGAAAGAAAGCACTCGAGAAAAGTTCAAAACAGGAGAATAAGGGTGGATTGATTTAAAAGGGTTGAATTATGAAAACAAAAACTATTGGTAAACATAGTTTAAGGATAGTTTTAGTCACTATTTGCCCAAAATACCTTACCAAAGCACCCTGAACCTATGTTACAAGCCTATACGTCCTAAAGTGATGCAACTCTATTTTATCACCAAGCTAGAAGATAAGTATAGAGGTAAGCATATAGTGTTAGTTGGTATCCTTGAACTTCAATTGTGAGAGTGAGAATGCTTCCTCAGTCCTTGAAATCTAAATGCTTTTGAGTGTGTATAAGGGACTTCTTTCCAGTGAGGGCATTTGCACTATATGATTAGCATATGACTATACCAGCGATTATGGACAGTTGATGCTCCTTAACTTGTCATAGTTGGATTACCAGGTATCTCATTATGTTCTTTTTTACTCAATAGTTTTATAATCCTGTTTTGAAAATAGCAGTTGTGTACCTTAATCAGAGGAGTTGATATATATTCCATTAGTATAGTTTTTATGTATTTCTCTGTCTGTGTAGATTGAGTCATCGCTTGAGGACAAGCAATAATTTTAAGTTGAGGGTGTTGATGTGCTGTCAAAATACAACATATCTGGTGCCTAAAATAAGGGATTTTGTGATTTCTTAAAGTGACTTTTTAGTGTTTTGAAGTTAATTTTATAGAAAAGCTAGGTTGGCATGATTTTGAAGAAAAATTACACATTTTGCTGAAATATAGGCCTTACGAGCCAACCTACGAGTCGTAAATGAAGCTACGAGTCGTAAAGTGGTGTCATAGCAGGAATCAGAGACAAAAAATAAAAAATCTGCCAGGTGAAGGTCATTTCTACGAGGACATCCTATGAGTCGTAAGACACACTACGACTCGTATAGGTGGACTCATAGCAAGAATCAGAGAGCTAAAATGATGGACCAAAAACTGAAGACCAAGACGATGAAACAAACATATGAATCGTAGCCCATGCAATGACTCATATGTATGGGTCGTATTAGTTCAGTCTAAGATGCCAAGAACCTAATACGAGCCCCCGACTACGACTTGTAGGTCATCCTATGAGTCGTAACTGTGAGACTTATCAGCTGCCAGCTGTCTTTTCTATATAAATTTTAGGGTTATTTTGTAAATACTATACATAGCTTAAGTTAGGTTTTAGAGAAGAAGTTCGACCAGTAGAAAATCTACCATTACATTTTGACTTTTCACTTAGTTTTCTAGGGTAATTTATTGTTCTCTATTGGAAAATCCATTTTGGGGGTTGCAAAACTTACCTTGTACTCATTATTGATCAATTAAGCTTGTGGGTTTGCAACTTGTGGTGCCTATTCTCTTCCTTGTTATTGGTAAAACTTTCAACTATGTCTATCATGTGCATTTTTGTGTGTTTTTCTTTAGCCATGAGTAGACTGATGTGTTCTTGTTTAATCAACCAAACCTGACCAAGGGGAGGTTGACTGGGACTATTAGTAACGGTTAGTTGGCACGCCATGGTGGCCGACCAAGCGTCATTGTGAAATTCGACCTTCACCTTCACAAAAGGGCTGGAAGAACCTAATTTACCGTCCTGCATGCAAATCACCAATTGTAGTTATGTTATCTAGGGTAATCGAGTTGATGAACCATGGGGAACACAATTCTCGAGTTGTCCCCAAAATTGAGTAACAACCCCCACCGCCACACACATTTAGAGATTGTAGTCATAAATACTAGAAATGATTAGTAGTGAAGTCTTATAGTTAAGCCCTATATTCCCTATGGATTTGACCCTAACCTCAGTTAGGTTAATTGCTAACAATGATCGCTTTCTTATTGGAGCGTGAGCATCATTAAAAATTATGGCACCGTTGCCAGTGATTAAATAACATTCTAAGTGAAGTGATTAATTAGTATATGCATGCATACTTTCCACGAATTATGGATTATCATATTTTACCTTGTTAGTTCTTCATAGTTCCCACAACCCTAGTTATGAGATTTAGATATGCATGATCACTGTAGATGAGAAAATCATGTTAAGGAATATCATAATTGAATAATTACAATGATGAATTTTAGAACAAGAAATCCAAAATTCTCCACAAGAAATCACGATGTAATAATCTCAATGTAAAAATCACAAAATATGAGTTCGCAAAATGTTTCTGTCCTAGCTCATGCATCTCTCACCAAGAAAAAACTAAAAAACCTATTTATAATAAGTAAAATACAAATCCAATATGAAGTAAGAAAATTAGATTTGGCATCTTCTACGGACAAGGTTACAGGTCGTATATGAACTCATGGCCCATCCCTAGGACTTGTATCTGGACTTTCCAAAATCAAGCTTCAACTTACGAGACCTTCTTATGGGCTGTCTTCTGACTTCTTTGAAATTCTTCAAAACATTGATCCTCCAGGCACGAGCTTATCTATGACCCATCTTTAGACTTATGACTAGTAAGTGGCTTTATCTGACAACATTTTAGCATTCTACATGTTTTCTGATCTTTAATCTATGGAAACACCAACGGGCTGTGAAATAATCTATGGATCGTCTAAAAATTTGTGGATCCAAGCCTAACCCTTCACTAGATTTGACTTACGAAACCAACTTACAGCTCGTGGAGTGAACCACGACCTGTAGAGTTGTTCATAAATTACCAAAAACTTCAATTCTACAAAACTTTGCCCAAAATTGTACCAAATCTTGTAATCCTATAAAATGAACATAAAAACACGTCAAACACACTAATCTCACTTTGAGAACACATAAAATTCCATATTTTAAGCATCAACAGTGTTATATTTTGGTACCATATCATCTTCGACCCAAAATAATAACAAGTGCTTGGGCCTTTTTACACCCCAGTCTCGAACACTTAGATGTGACCACGGGGCACATTACCCAAGGTATCAAAAACTTAGATGTTGCCATCGAAGACTTGAACTGCTGGGTGCATCATCTAGGTCTTAGAGTGTAGTATCAGAAATATCTCACTAGCCTATCTGGATCCAGATCCCCCAATCATGCCATCTCTTTCTCTTTCTTGAATCACACATACCCACCATTTCACTTAGGTAATAACAAACAACCCATCTCTTAGTTATTTAGCAGACCCATAGGTAATAGCTAATAGCAGTATAACAAGGCGTATGCTGTAATAATTAGTGCAAAATTGAGCCTACTAGGATAATTTGCTATATTTCCAAGCCATCACAAGTAATAAGAGTAAAGCTCAACAAAAACAATGGCATCATAAGTACCTACAATAGCTAGGCCTATCAGAATTATATTTATGCTAGAATCAAGCCATAGTATGACAAATCAGCAATAAGTAGTCTCGCAATCATCATACCCCAACAACAACAGGAATCATACTCCCACAAACAAAGGCTAGATCAGAATACATACTTCGCCCATGACATCAGCCCATACACAAACCTTATTAGGCCTTACTGTAGTCACTATTATAAGAATATATCGAATTTACAGTATGTGCAGCCAATATTTCAGAGTGATATCTCAAGCAGCTTATAATACATATACCGGGCACAAATAGCATCTCAAGTACATTTTGGTTCAGTATACACATAATTTCACCCAATCTAAGCTTTAGGGAAAGCCTAGCCTACTTGGCAACCGATGCCTCAAACTCTGAGTCAATCCTACTGAGCCATTCTTTTCTTGATAGTCTCACGATGCTGCTCAATTATTAAAATATAACCCACAATATTAACACGATCAATTTGGCTATATTTTCTTGAGAAACAAGTGAACATTTGGCATAAGGGCCTAAAATGGAAAAAAGGGCCCACACCCAAAACCCTAAACAAAAACCTAAAAAAATGTTTCCCATGACAACAGACTCTACATCCAAATATTTCCCAGAACCCTAGAAGGTTGAGAAAAAACCCAAAACCAAAGTTAAAAAAACATTACTACAACAATATTCTTTTCAAAACTTTCTCAATCAACATTCTCAAAAAGCAAATAATTTCAGCCAACACCCAGCGTATCATAGCATTCTCTCGGAACGTAGAATAATTTAGACGCAAATTTCACTTAATTTTATTGAGAAATTACCAAGATATCACAATGTAAAGTTTTCACTCATTTTTTATATACAACCAGTGAAAAACAAGGATTTTACCTTGAAATATGCACTCAAATCAAATATTGACACCACCATGGTATTCCTCACGAAAATTAGTACAATGTCGCCTTTTGAATCACTCAAATCAGATATTAAATGATCTCAGAATTATGGTGCAAAGTTGAGAGGAAATATATGTATGTATTGGAAATTGATTCCCTGGAGAAGGGCTATTTGTACCTACTGCCACCAAGCTTTCATGTGACATCCTTAGGTTATGCCATGTGGCAGCCTAGGTCCTTTCATGTCACCCTCTTCCATTATTCATTCAATTTCCTTTATCGCTATTTTGGGCTCTTGGACTGTGATTTTCGCAAACGAATTATGTAGCTATATGGATTTTGACATTTCAAATCCATTGGTCTAGTCAAAATTTCTAATCGAGCATTCTATAGAAAAATAAGGGTCCCACTTCCTTCCAAATAATTTTAGCTAAAAGAATTGAAGAGTTAAAATGCAGTTGGATGTCCTCGTCAACTAAAAAGGGGACATTTTATATTGTTTTTGATGTTCCGAAGCTGACCACACCATTAGATTTTCATTTCGAGTATGTTTAGCTAGATTTTTAAAGAAACATACTTTTTAGCCTCAAGTTGTACTCATTTTACAACTTTTAGAACAATATCACATGGGGACCTCCATCTTCGTACCAACCACCCTCTTAGCTGAAGTTGGCCATTCCAGAGCTAATGGAACCATCAGAATCCCCTTCCAAGGCAATTTGCTAAGGTTTTGTTAGAAATTTAATTTTGTAGCTTTAACTTCTCACTAACTGTCAACATTGTATATTTCACAACCAAAATACTTTATAACCACCCCAACAGCCCTAACAAGTCCTAGGTTACCATACAAAAGTTCAAAATAATAGAAATAATACAAAAACATAGAATTGACCTAAAGGTTCATTACAGGTAGGCCTTAGAATATAACATCCTAACGCTCTACTAAAGGGCCATAGTTGTCATGACCCAAGCCTAGGGCTTAGACGTGACCGACGAATGGGAAACCTAAAGGAACCCCAAACAAGTCTCATAACATATGATTACACATTCTTGGTAACGGAAATAATTAAATGACTTTTGAAGAATGGAAATAAGGGGGAAAAAGGCCTAAGGGAGAACTTATCGTAACATAGAGTCAAGAGATAAGAGAACCAACTTATAGCATAAGTACATAGCTTTGTCCAACAACACCTATACTACATAGATAATGGCGGGGGCCAAGACATGCAACTAGGCTCACCCTCATAGTCATACGTATATGATAAAGTAAAGGGAATCTTAATACTTAAAGTGAGGGAATAGTCTTTGTCCTCGGAATGGAGGATTCACAAGAAGAATCAATAGGAGCTCCAGTCCCTACATGGTGATATCATGTAGGCAAGAGTATGTGTTAGTACATTTGAATGTACTAAGTATGTGGGATGC
>DF359709.1:45245-56999 GCA_000787875.1 Solanum virginianum
TAAAAGATAAGCATCATAATCCAAAATGCATAACGATAGGCAATAGGCATAATATAGCAATATGATATGTATGATCAATGCATAAGTAAAACATGCTTAAGTAAATCATGCTCATATAGAATATCATATGTGAAGAATGAGACCAGGCAAGATATCTAAGGTATAAACCCCTTGGTGGTTGATGGTGGATGCACCCCACCATCCATGGTGATGAAGTATAAACCCCTGGCATGGTTGATGATGGTCGCACCCAGCCATCCATGGTGATAATGTATTAACCCCTCGCATGGTTGATGATGGTCAAACCCCAAACATCTATGGTGATGAAGTATAAAACCCTCGCATGGTTACCCGAGCTCTTTTCCCCCGGACCGGGCATGGTCTATGCAACACTTTATATAGAATTCACCATAGGCTCTAATGTAATATCTCATATAGGTATAAGCATATACATAAGCTCATTTCATAATCATAACATCATTCATATCATATCTCATGCTTTGGACCTTCAATTCCTCAAGAATCCATAACCGGATATGTTATCAGACACCTTAGGGGTGTGTAATGGGGGTAAAAGAGCATGCAATTTAGAGATGAAATCATGCAGAAAATCAGTGGTAAAACCTTAATCAACACATTGCAACACCCCCAAGACATTCATATCAAAATCCCTCATCAAATCCAACATTAGATCCAAGATTTGAAGTTAAAAATATGCTAAAACAACCATACTTTCATGAAATAAAATCGTTATGTAGTAAATTTTTCAACATACAAGACCCACATGTAAAATCATCTTTAAATCATGCAATATTAAGTAAAAGAGGGTTTAGGCACCATGGGTGGAAGGACCCAATGGTTAAACACCACCTACCTTAGCTTTTATGAAGTTCTTGAAGAAGACTTTAATGAAGATTTGAAGCCTGAGTGAGATCCTTGAAGAAATCCTTGAGATTGGTCTTGAGTTTGGGATTTGAATTTAAGGTGAAATATGAGTCTAAATGTTTGTGTGAGTTTTAGGGAATGTTTAAGATGATATGAGGGTGAAATAAGGATAAGTATATGTATTTACAAGTATGGGAACCCTTAGGACCAAGACTTACATGTCTTGGACCAAATAAATGAAAACAAGCACCAAAAACATAGGGGCGTGTCGTGGAGTCGACGCGAAAACCCCACTGGAATCAACATTTTTTGCACGAATGAGTTTTACGAAAATAGGCATAAATATTTCTTTCAAACTCAGAATGAGGTGAAACAAAAAGGGCTTTCAGTTGATAGGCCGCCAGCCACCTAGTTCTTTGTGTTATAAGAGATATGCCCCTTCAAAGTTGACCCTCCTAAATAGCGTAATTTGTGATTTTCATATTTTACTATGGTTGCTCTAAAATTTAGGTTAGACCTATTCCCTAATCAATTTTACCCCCTAAATAAGACTATGAAGTCGAATTTTTGAAATAATAAATGGATTTTTAGATATATGGAAAACAAGATTTTGGGCACTTTCGAGGTACGTTTTTAGGCACTTTTGGGGTCGTTTCAATATCTCCCCCTTGGGAACATTCGTCCCCAAATGTAGAAGAGACTTACAAGATAAGAGTAATCATGAACAAATTAACCCCAATATGAATGCAACACCATTTTCAAAATCTCAACATAAGTGTAAAATCATCATAAACTTGCCAACTTAAACATGGATACATATGAATGACATAGGGGCTGAAATCCAAGACTTCAAATCATAATAGGGACTTGTCATGTTATCATAAGCTAGAATAGAATGAAAGAGATAAGGATATTCCGGGGCTGAAATCCAAGACCTAAAATCATAAAAGACTTGACGTGTTATTATAAGCTTGAATAGAATGAAAGAGATATCGATATTGCTCCTCCATGCCAGCTCCGACTCCTGAGAGTCACATATGAATAGACGACTCTTCCCGAAGGGCCTTGAAGAACACTATATCATTAATCAACTTCTCCACTCATCCATCTAACACCTCCTCCGGGACCTTCTCTTAAGCCAACTTACCCTCCTTAACACCCACAACCTTAATGTGATCTATAACATTAAAGTCACCAACACATCACTTCCACCTAGAAGCATGAAGAACCGGACGAACCATATCGACATCCATAGGCAATTCCCAAACTTATGCAACCTTACCAACCTCCTTCTACACTCTATAAGGACTCACAATCCTCAACTCAATTATCCACCTTAAACACAACTAACTCACATGGTACCATAACCAAATCTTACTAGTAACAAAGGAATAATACCTCAACCCAATTGTCAATCTTAAATACACCTAACCCACTTGGTACCATAGCCACCATCTCTCCCTTGGGAGTCACCCTACACTCTATCATTCTCTCACCCAAAACTTCTAACTCTAATAAGGCAGAAATCAAGGCCTTTCCTAATCTGGTCCTCTTATCCCAAGAAGATTTGGAATCATTAAGAACCCTATACTACCATTCTCAACTTCCTTCAACCTAACTCCCTATCTAGCCGACCAATGGACTCTACTAGGTATCTCATTACCACTATTATCCACACACTCTAGGCTATCTAGAGCACTAACCACAACACTAGCCTTACCAAAAAAACCAATGCACACTCATACCATAATCACTAAGGAGTTCTAACAGCCTTCTTTCTATCCACAATGCACACCTATCATATTTAGCAAACAATCTCTCATTCTCCAAGACTTGCAACTCTACCCCCAAATAATTCACAAGCTCTAAACAAATCAATACCTCATCATAGAGACCATCACAAGCATAGCAAGATAGGGTTTTAAGACCCTAATCATGAAACCCATAAACACAACTGATGCATAAGCCAACCAAACTACTCCACCAATATTCAAAATGCTCACTCCTAGTTCGAAAAGGACACTTAGGGATATCATCTACCCTCATCCTCACTTAGAGACAAAACTCGAAACAAAGATCAAGAATAGAGAAGTTGCTAACTCATCATAGTTGACTAAATAGATTGACCATCCTTACCCATCATATTACATCATTACGAGCCCTACACTCATTAGAAACATGCTATGCAAGTAGCCCAAACTACCCTAAAACCCTTAATGCTACAAGCTAAGTCGTCATCCCATAAGAATACTTATAATATGCATATACATACTTTCAAAGATACAATAGTCATTTTCTAAATTATTTCAATGCACAATTGGGCTTAAAAGCCAAACATCATTTATAACAATTCATACTTAGGTTCAAATGCCAAAACCATAATTTCATAGTCATAATACTCTTACATAGGAATAGCCCATTCATATAAAAAATGGTGCAAGCATCCAAAATGCTTAAAGAGCCAAAGCCAAAAACATATATTTGATCACAATATTGTCATAACCAACCTTTTTATCAAAATCATGTCATAAAAATGAAATTGGGCCTACCCATAACATAATTTTTCAAAATAATTTGTGTACATGAAAGCATATGCTATGAACAATGAGGAAATGATATGGGTAATTAAGACTTTATTTAAAACTCAACATTTATAATATGAAGTTGAAGTGAAAAAATAATTAATTTCATATTTAAATCCATAGGGTAATCTTTCATGCATAAATTATTTCAAAAGGGAACATGCATACTTATAATTTCATAAACCCAAAGTAAATCGTCATATAACGGTTTAAATCACCTTAAAATCATCAAATAAGCACTATCCATGCATTAATAGAATTTTAGGAATCATAGTATTCAAATGCCATGGTTTGGATATGTGCAGAGAAGGAGTACTGATGCTCCTCTTATGAGGTGCTAGAGGTTGGTCTTAGGAGTTACACGGAGGGGTAGAGGTAGACCAAATAAGTACTGGAGGGAGGTGATTAGACATGATATGGCAGAACTTGATCTCACTGAGGACATAACACTAGATAGAAAGAAGTGGAGGTCGCGAATTAGAGTAGTAGGCTAATTGGTAGGGTTAGGTTGATACATAGCCTTGGGGTATAGTAGGGTTAGGTGGAGGACGTGTTTTTTTATATTATGTGTCTCATTATCTATCTATATGTGCTAGTTGTTTTGTCATATTTACATACTGTCATGTGCTATTCATTATTAGTCGCTCCTTCTATTACCTTCCCTTTCTTTTTGTCATATCTAGTCCTTTCTGCTTATGGGTTTTGAGATGATTGTTCCCAAGAAACAACCTCTTTATTTCTATGAGGTAGTGGTAAGGTTTGCGTACATTCTACCTCCCCAGACCCCACTTGTGGGATTTCATTGGGTATGTTGTTGTTGTTGTTGTATAGTATTCAAATGCCAAATTAAAATAAGTAAAAATCCATGTAGGTTTTTTCGAAAATAAATTTTTGAAAAGGGCTTAACTTCATACTTGCATAATCATAGATAATTTGATGAATTCATAACATAATTGATAGCCTATATTCATCATGAAGTCACTTGACTTGTAAAACATGCACATATCTTGAGAATTCTTAACTTGACATTTCATCAAACACTTGGTGGGCACATATGAGACATATTCAAATCATGCATTTAGACATATTCAAATCATGCAAAATGCAAGAGTATAGATCATGAAATAGTGAAATCAATACATCTTAAAATCATATAAATTAGCCCACCAACATCATGGTAAAACCCCATCATCGGTAACTTGTAAATTGTACCAAAACTTCACAATAGCTCATAGATTTCATAGCTTGAATCATGTATAGTTTCAATAGACAAAAATCACTTCATAGTATAAGCAAAAAATAGATATTTATGCATAATAAACAATATTAAACAAAGCCCCAACGTATTTCATGCTCATATTTCATAATAATAGATACCCATAAGAAATACATCTTGAAATCATGCAATTTTCATAAAAAGGAAGATTGGGTAGAATTTTAGGAATCATAATATTCAAATCCCAAATTAAAATAAATAAAATCCATGTAGGTTTTCTTGAAAATAAATTTTTTGTCTCCTTTATTGGAGAACCTATGAATGAAATCCATATACACATGAATCCTACTAGCACCAAGGGATAACACAAGAAATAGCAATTCCCAGACCTATTAAATCACCCTACTCAAAACGTCGGTCACAACAAGTCCTTACCTAGGGTCAACTAAGTCATACGAGCAACAGTAGAAGAGAACCTACTCACAATCCCCGACAATAGCCCACTAAACCCAAGAGACTTCTAATATCTAGTAAAGTCTAAGGTCTAGGCTAATCTCCAATCACCTTCGTCTTACTAAGGTCCACCCTAATACCATCACCTGGCACCACACATGCTAGGAAGGCAACTTCTTATCACTAAGTTTCCCATCTCTCCTACTAGCACCCAACCTTCTTCATTAAACTGGTAATACTACCCTCAAAGGATTCACATGTACTACCTCACTAGGGAACGAACCACATTATCATCACCACAACCACCATAAACCTATTAGGGTAATGACCAAAGATCTTACTCACGAGACTTATAGGCATACCCGGTGTACTAGTCAAACCTAAGGACATTACCCCAAAATGCAAAATATTGCAAAGGACATTCAAAGCCTCACCTACCACCACCAACAATTCTATAGACAAAACAACTTAGGTTCAACACCTCCAATTCTCACAAGATGGAAAATGCAACCCCTTAAAGACCAATTGTACCTTAAGTCAAGAATAGACCTACCTCCCTTGCTACCACTTGACAACCCCCCACTCAAAAATGAGTTCATTAGAGAGTCAGATTCTAACTTTATGGGTCTCACCGTCCATGGAGACACAATATGCATGCAACTATTCAATTCCAAGTACAATATCAAAATCCACCACATCAAATTCAACAAGCCACAAAGCAAGAACTAATGCAATACAAACCCGGATCAATGTCTATGAACTTTCTAGCAATGATATACCCAACCAAGAGAATAGACACCAAGGATCCACACAACCACTTGGACACACAAGAAGCCCTACCACCAACCAAAAGAATAGAGAAGAATTAGTAAAACATATATACATTAAAATCAAAACCTTCTACTTACCTTCCTTCGTCTTCCCCCTTGATGCGGCATGATCAATTAAAAGAGCAAAGAATATCCATTAGAGAGGAAATCTTATCTTGCTTTTAATGCACGACATAGTCCATAAAGAAGGGAAATATTTCCTAAAAGCTTACTTCAACTCTATAGCACGACTTAGAACATGAAGAAGGGAAATAATTCTTAAAAAGTCTCATAGCCTCCTACTCATAGTTATGGTGCACAACACAACCATGAATAAGACTTTAATTGATGTAATGGGCTAGACTCTGAGGATCTATCAACTTAGTGCTCTGATACCATCTTTTTCATGATCCATGCCTAGGGCCTAGACATGACCGATGAATAGGGAACCCGAAGGAACCCTAAACAAGCCTCAAAGCATATCATTATATATCCTTGGTCACAGAAATAATTAAATGACATTTGAAGAATAGAAATAAGGGAAAAAAGGGCTAAGGGAGAACTTGTCGTAACATAGAGTCAAGAGATAATAGAATCAACTCATAGCATAAATACATAGCTTTGCGTACATTAAAAAGGGCTAAGGGAGAACTTGTCGTAACATAGAGTCAAGAGATAATAGAATCAACTCATAGCATAAATACATAGCTTTATCAAATAACACCTCTACTACATAGATAATAGCGGGGGCCAAGATATGCAATCAGGCTCACCCTCATAGTCATAAGTATACGATAAAGTAAAGGGAATCTTAATACATAAAATGAGAGAATAGTCTTTGTCCCCGGAATGGAGGACTCACCAAAAGCTAACTTGAACAATCCGTCTAGCCATAAGAAGAATCAATAGGAGCTCCAGTCCCTACATGGTGATATTATGTAAGCAAGAGTATGCGTTAGTATATTTGAATGTACTAAGTATGTGGGATACAATGCACCAAGAGATAAACATCATAATCCAAAATGTATAATGATAGGCAATAATCATAATATAGCAATATGATATATATGATCAATGCATAAGTAAAACATACTTAAGTAAATCATGCTCATATAGAATATCATATATAAAGAATGTTACCAAGCAAGCTATCCAAGGTATAAACCCTTTGAAGGTTGATGGTGGTTACACCCCGCCATCCATGGTGACGAATTATAAACCCTTCACATGGTTGATGATGGTCGCACCCCCCATCCATGATGACGAGGTATAAATCCCTTGCATGATTTATGATGGTCACACCCCAAACATCTATGGTGACAAAGTATAAACTCCTCACATAGTTACCCGGGCTCTTTCCCCCGGATCGAGCATGGTTTATGCAACACTTTATATAGGATTCACCATAGGCTCTAATCCAATATCTCATGTAGGAATAAATATATACATAAGCTCATTTTATCAGCATAACATCATTCATATCATATCTCATGCTTTGGACATTCAATTCCTCAAGAAATCATAACCAGACATTTTATCAAACACTAAGAGGGTGTATAATGCTAGTATAAAACCACGAAATATAGAGATGAAATCATGCAAGAAAATCCTTTGCAAACACCTTGGGGCCGTGTAATGGGGGTAAAAGAGCATACAATTTACAGATGAAATCATGTAAGAAAATCAGTGGTAAAATCTTTAATCAACACCTTGCAACACCTTCAAGACATTCATATCAAAATCCCTCATAAAATCCAACATTAGATCCAAGATTTGAAGCTCAAAACATGCTAAAACAACCATACTTTCATGAACTAAAATCACTGTGCAGTAAATTTCTTAATATACAAGACCCACATATAAAATTAACTTTAAATCGTGAAATATTAAGTAAAACAGGGTTTAGACACCATTGGTTGAAGGACCCAATAGTTCAACAACACATACCTTAGCTTTTGTGAAGTTCTTGAAGAAGACTTTAATGGAGATTTGAAGCCTGAGTGAGATCCTTGAAGAAATCCTTCGGATTGATCTTGAGTTTGGGACTTGAATTTAGGATGAAATATGAGTCTAAATGTTTGAGTGAGTATTGGGGAATGTTTAGGGTGATATGTGGGATTCAGAGACCATTGATCTTGAGTTTGGGACTTGAATTTAGGATGAAATATGAGTCTAAATGTTTGAGTGAGTTTTGGGGAATGTTTAGGATGATATGACGGTAAAATAAGTCTAATTATATGTATTTCAAAGTGTGGGAACCCTTAGCCTAAGACTTACATGTCTTGGACCGAAACAAATGAAAATAGGCACCAAAAACACAGGGGCGCGTCGCGGAGGCGACGCGAAAACCCCACTGGAATCAACATTTTCTGCACGAACAAGTTTTAAAAAAATGGGCATAAGTCCTTCATATGACCTTGGAATAAGGTGAAATAAAGTGTTTTGGAAAGATAATTCAAATAGATTTTAGTTGATACGTTATGGGCCACCTAGTTCTTTGTATGCTAAGAGATGTGCCCCTTCAAAGTTGACCCTCCTAAATAGCATATTTTGTGATTTTTGGGTTTTGCTACGGTTGCTCTAAAATTTTGGTTAGACCCATTTCCAACTCAATTGGACCCCTTAAACAAGAATATGAAGTTGTAATTTTGAAATAACTAATGAATTTTTAGATATATGGAAAATAAGATTCCAGGCACTTTCGAGGCACGCTTTCGAGGACTTTTGGGGTCGTTTCAATAGTAGCATCCTTCGGAGGATGCCATCTATAAGACAATAGTAACTTGTTAGTTCATAAATAATTTAGTACCATGGAAAAATGAATAAGTAAAAGAATTAACTTATGAGGATCTACCAGGCTCAATAATGACTCTCCCAAGTCGGTCCCACTGTGAGGAGCTAACTCAGGCACATCCTATGCTTCCTCAGGTCTAGCAGAAGTAGGTGAATTTGATGGCATAGGATGTAGATAATGCTGAGTCAAGGGAGGACTGTTAGTTTCATGAACACTAAAATCTCTAAGCCTTAAGGTATATACGTAAGAAGGTTGAGATACGGGATATGAAACTATAGAAAACGGAGTAGACAAAGATGATAATCTATGAGGTCGAGAATAAACCTTTGTAGGTAGCTGGTATGTCTAGTCATGTGAACTAAATTTGACTTGTGAGGAAGAAGATGTATCATATGGTCACCAGAACTGACTATGACAAACCAAAGAATCCATAGTCCTAAAGGGCATAACATAAATATGTGTAGGACTACCTGGGTGGTGCTGTATATCTGGGACTAAAGTAATATATCCTGAGATATCGTTAGGCTTAATGGGTCTCCTATTCTTCTTCTTTTTACTTTTATTATAATGGCTAACCTCAAGAAGATCTCCAGATCTATTACCATCACCAGATGACATCTATATGTAAAGTAAGAATACAATATATAAAAATGTAAATTAAATAAATTTAGTATTATCAAAATAAATTAAATTGCATACTAGTTATAATCTACCACTTTATTTCTTCTCGCTTGTTTTATTTTAGTCATCCTCCTATTCCTCCTACTTAGTTGTTTCATATTTATTATCCTCTCAATCCTCTTCTTCAAATGATTCATATTCCTCATTTACTTCTTCCTCAACATTTGCCATTATAAGTCATCATCAAAAAACTCTTCTAGTACATATTGAGGATGCTCTAGTATGGTTTCCAACTTAACATCAACTTGTTGTTGAACAAGTGCAACATAATTTTGGTATGCCACATCTAATCCATTCTCAATTTTAATTCTTTCCATGGGCTTTGTATAAATAACAACCCACCAATTAGCATTATCTCCATGCAATGTATTTGGAGAGTGATAGACTTGCTAAACTTTTTGGACAATGATAAAAGGATGATAACTAGACTTCCTTTAATTCCATTTTAGCTCTTGGATTGTGAAACGCCCCAAAAAGTGCCCGAAAATCTGCCTCAAAAATACCCATAATCTTAATTTCCTTATATCTCAAAATTCATGTATGATATCAAAAATCCAACATCATATTCTTGATCAGGGGGTAAAATTGAATGGGAAATAGCAATAACCCAGATTTTAGAAGAGCCATAGCGAAAAAAGAATTTCGCCAACTTTGCAATTCCAGTGAGGGTCTATAACACCTTCGCGATGCAGACCAATCGCGCGATGTGTATTTTGTTTCGGATTTTACTATTTCAGCCTAAGGCTTTAGGGCCTTAGGCCTAACCCTTCCTATGCATAAAAGTACCTATACTTAGTCATTTTTTAATCTCATATCATTCAAGACATTTCCCAAAACCCTCTATAACACTTAGCTAAATATTTCACCCAAATTCAAATGCCCCAAACTCATCTCCGGATCTCAAGAAATTCATTCAAACTTCAAGTTCCCATCCAAATCTTCATCAAGAAAATCCCCAAAGTTGAGGTATGTGGGTTTCAACCATTAGGTCCTCTCACCCATGATGACCAACCTTCCTTCTTATGTAAATTGCATATTCTCAAATTCAAATTATCTATGGGTACCTCTTACTATGAATTTGACTATCAACTATGTTGGGGTTTCATAAAAGGTTGACTATTTAAGCATATTTTGAACTATGAATCTATAATCTATTATGAGATTTGATGAGGGGTTTCAATGTATCTTGCATGAGAGTGTCACCAAGTGTTGGTGGGTTGATTTACATTAAGTTTTCTCACATAATTTAACTCTTGAATTGCATGATTTTGAACTAGCATTACATACCCGCCTAGTTAAAATGTCCGGTTAAGGATTCTTGAGTTATTGATGATCTAATCTTGAATTGCATGGTTTTATACTAGCATTACACACCCACCAAGTGTTTGATAAAATGTCCGATTTAGGGTTCTTGAGTTATTGATGATCTATTGCATGACCTATGAGTCAAGTGACTTTATGATAATGAAAGTAATATATGTATATATTAAATTCATGAAAAACATCCATAGTGTTGCAAGTTGACCACACCTTGTTAAGGGGGTGCTATGCCTCAACCACCTTGTTGGGGGTGCTATGCCCGTACTACCATGTTGAGGGGTATATACCTCAATCGCCTTGTAGGGGCATGGTAAGCCCGTACTACCAATTGAGGTGTAGATACCTCAATCGCCTTATCGGGGGGTGTTAAGCTTGTACTACCAATTGAGGGGTAGATACCTCAATGCCTTGTCGGGGGTTAGTATACCCGTACTACTAATTGAGGGGTAAATACCTCAATCGCCTTCCAAGGGGGTGGTATGCCTTGGATTCCAAGTATTAGTTTTCTTGGTCTATGATGATGGTCTCTTCCTACACATGTATTATGTTCTATACAAGCATGTTTTACTTCAAGCATTGATCATGCATGCCATTTTGTTATTATACTATCCATTGCCTACGTTTATGCATTTTGACTATATTGCCTATCTCGATGTTTTACTTTAAGCATTGATCATGCATGCCATATTGTATTATACTCATCCATTGCTTATGTATATGCATTTTGATTATGTTGCCTATATCTTGTTGCATTGCATCCTACATACTTAGCACATTCAAACGTACTAACGCATACTCTATGTCTACATGATGTTAACATGTAGGAATTAGAGCTCCTCACGATCATCCTCAACGTAGTTAGTTTTAGACATCTTGTAGATAAGCTTTGGGGAGTTCTCAAGTTCGGGGACACTAGCTATGCTATTCTTACTTATGTTATTTCTTTATATGGAACTCTTGATACTATGAGGGTGTGCCTGGAAAGTGTCTTGGCCGGGGTCGGTTTCGCCCAAG
>DF359709.1:57060-69713 GCA_000787875.1 Solanum virginianum
AAAGTGTCTTGGCCCCCGCCCTATCTATGCTAGAGGTGTTGTTGGACAAGTTATGTAATTATTCTATGTTCTTGACTCTTGTTTGTTTATGACTATCTAAAACTTCCCTTAGTCCCTTTATCCTTATTTTTACTCTTTTGTTGTTGTTTAATTGCTTCCACGACCAAGGATGTGTAAATGATATGCTAAGAGGCTTGTTTGGGGTCCCTTTGGGTTCTCATTCCCCATGTCACGTCTAGGCTCTAGGCTTGGATTGTGACAACACCCAAGTGAAGTAACATGCTGTCAAGTAAACTGCTAAACAACCAACTAAAGAAATGTACACCTTTCTACTTCTGAGTGTGAAAAACTATCATGACCTAAGATAGACCCTGGGCGTAGCATGATGAATGAGATTCATAAAGGAACCCCAAACTAGTTTTCTTAGCATATCATAATATTTAGGATAAGTAATAAAGAAATACATAAGTGGAAGTTGAGCATGGTGATAAACTGAAACATAAAAGAACAAGTGGGTACATAAGCCATAAAATCATACATCATATCCCACAAGCCTCTAAGTTATGGACTGGGTGGGGGCTTAGATATGTCCCAAGCTCACCCTCAATAAAATTAAAAGACAATCTCAATATAACATATAAGCTAGATGGGAGAAGGATCTGTCCCTGAAGTATGAGGACTCACCTAATATGGATCAACAAAAAACCTGGATCTAGCCACGAAGAGGAGGATAATCACTTGCATCCATATTATGATATAATGTAGGCATATAGTATGTATTAGTATGTTTGAATATATGAATTATGCGTGCATTTAATATAATATAGATACATAGTGTAAAACTGCATAGTAATGATACATGAACAAGGGTACGCACACGCGCGCATGCGCACACATATGTAAGGATCCACATACCAATATGCCATGAGTATAATGATGCATGATACCATATATACATGAACATATGTGAGAATCATAATCAACAATAAAACCATGCAAGGAATAACATGTAATCTTGGTGTTTCCCCTATATCAAAAAAAGGGGAAGCTACTTGCCAAGGTAGGACTCTAGATGTCATATCATAAGTTACATGGATCCACTAGCAACTCATATTGCGAAATATTATCATTCCTACGGTGGCACATAGTTATGTGACAGTAGAATTTATTCATTCTTGTCATAAATCATCATAAGTTATCATACATAATCATAATTATTACTTGTATATCATCGTCACAAACTTGATCATAGTCTCATAGTTCAAATGATCGTGTATAAGACTAACTCATTTCATACTAGGATCCTAAGTCACCTTTTGGAAGGACCCCAGGTTAACCTCAAGGTCTTCAATACCTTATCCATAACAATACTAGGGTACTAGGCCGCTCTTCAAAATTTTAAACCTCCCTTCGGGACCCTAAGTCAACCTCAAACTCCTAAATCCCCTATTCATAACTGTAAGCTTGTTTGAAAACCATATTTATGCATGATCATGTGATGAGATATAGGAGTATGGCATGTCCATAAACATCAAATTCAAAATCATGATAATTGAGTAAATATATGCATAATCATTTGATTGAAGACCATTTGAGTCATAATTCATGTTACCTATGCATGGTTTCCATTATCATCATAGCATAAGTGAAGAATCTCATATAAATCATGCAATTCAAGTGAATTGGAAGTAATTCATGAAATTCCATCATATAAAAGTAATTTGTGTCATAATATAGCATTTGAATCAAAGTCATGAAAACCTTAATTTGATCATGCTTGAAATTAGATGAAGTAGTGAGATAATAGGTTGGTCTCCATGGGTGAAAGGTACCCTGGATGAATCTCACATACCATAAGGTATATTGAAGATTTAAGGATGTATTGGCTTGAAACTTCAAGGTCCCTTGAAGAAATATTCACTTGAGCTTAAGAGTAGATTTGAGAGTGCTTTTGGAAGACTGATCTTGAGGCTAAGTGTGAGGAGTAACTGAAAGTCATTAGGATAGGTTAGCATATCATTGGAAGGGTAATTTAGTCTAACGATGCCCAGAAAAAGATTAGGAATTAGGGAAAGGACCTAAATACCCTTACGAAAACACCTTAGAAAACTAGATAACACTTCAAGTTATGAAGTGAATCACGACTCATATTGTGGTCTGTGGAGTTGCAAGGGGAGGGAGGCCTAGGAAGTAAACCCACCATGGACCCCTTCATAATATATGGTGTGCACCATGACCCGTGAAGGGTCTTGTGGTATGCACCCATTCTAGGGAAGTTCACATTTGGCACTAAGGCACCCTCCACGACCCCCTTCACGGGCAGTGGTGGGCACCTACTGTCCGTGAAGGGTATCTTGACAAGTACCCTAGTCCAAAATTCTAAAATTGTATTTTCAAGCCTCAATTCGATTTCATGAAGTTTATATCCTTACATTATCTTTCATTTTGCTTGAGTAGAGAAAAATGAATATCAACAGCCTAGCATAAGTGCAAAAATGCAAATCTAACATCAAAACCACAAAACCTTCCAACCTTTGTTATAAACATCATTTATAATCAATTTCATGAGTATGCATGCATGTTAAGACATGGAAATGCAAAAATGAAAAAATTCAAACCTTTTGAGTATGAAGAACCTATTACCTTAGGCTTGAGTAGAATAAAATAAATAAGGTTATCGTTGCATCATATCCAATTTTGATTCCCATGTAGCACTCTTAATATGTTGGTCCTTCAAAGGACTTTAATCGATCCAGCTTCCTTGTATGTAGCCTTTTTATCTGTCGGTCCAAAATCTCAATTGGGACTTCTTCATGGGTCAAGTTTTCTTCTACTTTAATGCTTTCCAAAGGCACAATAGAGCTTGAATCACAAATGAACTTCCTAAATATGGACACAAGAAACACCGGGTGAATCATAGCCATTTCCAATAGCAAGTCCAATCTATAAGATATCTTACAAACTCGTTCTAACACCTAATAAGGCCTTACATACCAGGGCTCAATTTGCCCTTTTTATCAAACCACATCATACCCTTCATGAGTGAAACCTTCACATACACCCAATCTCCTACCTCAAACTCAAGGTCTCCTCTCCTAATATGAGAATATGACTTTTGATGACTTTGAACTATTTTCAACTTTTCTCTTATCTAATTCACCTTTTCTATAACATCCAATACCAAATTAGAATTGATCAAAGCCATCTCACAAATTTCAAACCAACCCACTGGGGATGTATATCTCCTTCCGCACAAAGCCTTAAATGGTGCCATCTCAATGCTAGCATGATAACTATTGTTGTAGGCAAACTTAATAGGTGGTAGATAATCATCTTAATTAACCTTAAGCTCCAAAAAACAAGCCCTCAGCATGTCCTTTAGGGTCTAAATTGTTCTTTCGGCCTACCCATTGATTTGAGGATGAAAAGCGATACTCAACTTCACCTTGGTACCAAGTTCCTTCTAAAACACCTTCAAAAATGATAAGTGAATTGGGTACTATGTTTTGATATGATAGACAATGGCACAACATACAATCTCACCAACTATTAAATGAATAATTTAGCATAATTCTCTACAATAAAAGTATTCTTGACCTGTAGAAAATGAGCCAACTTGGTCATTCTAGCGACAATCACCTAAATGGAGTCATGTTGCTTTTGAGTATAGGGAAAACTTGTCATAAAGTCCATATTCACATCTTCCCACTACTAAGTAGGGATTTCTATGTCTTGAGCTAGGCTACCAGGGCTTTGATGTTTGACCTTCACCTATTGACAGTTAGGTCACTTCGCCACAAACTTGATTGTATCATTTTTTAAACCATTCCACTAATACACTTTCTTTAGATCTCGATACATTTTGGTGGATCCAGGATGTATGGAATATGGGAAGTTATGGGCTTCTCTCAAAATCACTTCCTTTAAGCTACTGACATTTGGAACATAAATCGGTCTTGGTAGTGAAGCATACCATCTCCCCCTTAGGAGAACCCTCTATCTTTCTCTCTGCAACCAACTTCTTCAGCTTAACCAATGACGGGTCTAAGTCCTGTTTTGCCTTAACATCAACTATAACAAAAGATTCGACCCTATTTTGCACATAGATACCATCCACATTAGAGTCACTCAACTCAACTGCCAAACATGCCAAAGGTGCATATCCTTCACCAACTCCTTCTTGGCCTCATCCATATGGAACATACTACCCATAGATAGTCTACTAAGAGCATCAACTACAACATTTACCTTGCATGTATGAGATTGCACACGCATATCATAATCCTTAAGGACCTCAAGTCATCTCCATTGCCTCAAGTTTAGATCTCTGTAACTGAACACATATTGCAAACTCTTGTGGTCAATGATTACATCAACATGAACCCCATAGAGATAATGGTGCCAAATATTCAAAGCAAACACCACAAGTGCTAACTCAAGATCACGGGTTATGTAATTCCATTTATAAATTTGTAGTTGCATAAAGCATATTCAATGACCTTACCATTTTACATTAAAACACACCCCAAACGAACACAAAAATCATCAAAATACACCACAAACCCATCCAAACCTTCTAGTAGTGTTAAAATAGGAGTCAATGTAAGACGATTCTTCAAGGTCTAAAAATTCACACTCATCTGACCATAGGAACTTTGCTTTCTTTTGAGTCAACTTGGTCAAAGGTGAAATAATTGATGAAAATCCCTCAACAAACATTTTGATAATGCCCAGTCAAACCCAGAAAACTGCTAATATTCGAAAGAGATAATGGTTTAGGCTAACTCCTTACCACTTAAGTCTTCTTTGGGTCAATCTTAATACCATCACCAGATACTATATGACGAAGAAAGACCATCTCCTTCAACCAAAACTGACACTTACTGAATTTCGCAAACAACTGCATATCCCGTAGAGTCAGTAACATATCCTTAAATGATCCATATGCTCGTCCTTACTACAAGAGTAAATCAGAATATGATTTATCAAGACCACCATAAAAGCACCAAGATATGGTTTGAACACCCAATTTATAAGGTCTATAAACACTACTAGAGCATTGGTCAACCCAAATGACATAGCCACAAATTCAAAGTGATCATACCTTGTTTGAAAAACTATCTTGGGAATATCACATTCCCTCACTCTCAATTGATAGTAACTGGAATGAAGATCAATTTTAGAGAAATGAGTAGCCCCTTCCAACTGATCAAATAAATTATCCATCTTTGTTAATGGATATATATTCTGTAACAACCTTCAGTTTAGGAGCCCTAAGTGTAGAAAAGTTAACCTGAAAAATGACTGGGGAGCTAGTTTACGTGACAGTCTATGACCCATGGAATTTTCTATGGCCCGTTGAATGGTTCGTAAGTGGGATTCCAAACATGAGGAAATTTGAAGTTTACAGAAAGTTAATCAATGATTTATCAGATGCCACGTAAAGTGCTATATGGCTCTTAAGGTCTCGTAAAAAAGGGTCAGATACAAAGTGAGAATTTGGCTAAGTGTGGAAGGACTCTGCAAGTCCAACCACGACCCATAAAAAATAGCACAACCCATCCTATTTGTGGTAATCCCCAATTCAGCAAAGGTCATATTTTAGGATCCTTAGGTGAGCTATCAGACAAAAAGGGTCTACGACCCATAAAACCATCTACGACTCATAGTTGGGCTTTCATAAATGGATTCTGGTAGTTTTAATTTATGGGTAGTTTGGTAATTTTTCATAATTTTATTCTTAAACTACAATATTTGGGGGATGAAAAAGGGGACCTATATTAGTCTTCAAGCCCTAGAAACACCCCTCATTGTTTCATTCCTTTAATTCTAAATTTCCTAAGGCAGGAACTCTCAAGAACAAGGCTAGAGTTTCCTAAGTGCCCTCTTCAAGACTTCAACTCCAATTCTCTCTAGTTCTCGGGTATATGTGTCTATTTATGGGTATTTTTTCACTCATAAAGTTCCTGGTTATGCATTTTACCTTTTCTTTAAGTTTTTAAGTTTTAATGCGTGCTTATGATGATTTTATGGTGCATATGCTATTTATATGATATTCCTAAAGTTTAATGACTATTTTGTTAAGTAAATATACATATATTTTGAAGTGTTGTCTTGATTCTAAGATGGGTTTTGGTATAATTGAGGTTGGGTGATTTTGATGTCCCTTTAAAAGAAATTTCCTAGGACTTATATGATTTATAATTGTTCCATGCATCAAATAAGCTCATCTTATTTTTCAATGGAAGTCCTTATGAATTATGACTATGAATAAGGCATTTATGAAGAAGCTTCAAAGTTAAGTTTTCCCAAAGAATTGTGTAATGTTATCATTGCCCTAAATAATGTTTAAGAGAGATTCTCAAGTTTGAGCTACTCCTATTGATTTATACTTATGATTTTAAGTTATGTTTAAAAATTCTGTGGGATGACTTAGCACCAAGAGGACTTGAGATTGAGATTCATCTCATTAGTTAAGGCATGACCCACTTAAAGCTAAATCTCAATTTCCCTAACTATGTGCCACCATAGTAGCCTTGTAGGCTAGGCTAGTGGATCCACGTAGGCCTCAAAGTTATGAAAGATACTAAGTTTTTGATATCTACCTTGGCAAGTAGATTCCTCTTTTCCCAATGGAAAGAGTTCATTATATTCCATATAGTAGCTTAGATGGTCTTACTGTTGGTTATGTCCATTCCCATAAGTTTACATGATATGTCTTGAATTCATGTTTTAAATGTGCATTGTCTCATATTGGTCAGAGCGGTACTCCTTGTGCATGTCTAATCCCATTTCATGTCTCATTAACCTTATGTATACTTATATGTTATGTTTAGTTATGATGACATCATAATTTCATCCATACATGGCATCTCACATACTTAGTATATTCAAATGTACTAATGCATATTTGCTTGCATGATTTAACCATGTAAGGATAGGTACTCCTCAATTGGCTCGTGGCTAGTATTAGGCACCTAAGACTAGCTCTACTGTTGTGGTGAGCCCTTAGATCGGGACTCCTCCACCCTTTCCTTCTAGCTTGTATTTAGTTTTATTTGAGACAATGTTTTGTAGCCCTTGAGGCACTTATTTCAGTATTGTATTGTCTAGAATTCTTTCTATTGATAGAGACTATCTATTATCGGTCCCATCGATCTATAATGTAGTTGGTATACGTATGGACAAGTAATGAATTTTCTATTTCCACTATTTTAATATTGGTTCAGTGTTCAAAATCCCATAGCCCCTTTCCACTCATGTCTTCTCCGTATTATGTTTCTATTTATTACCTATGAAGCTTGAGATTTTTAGATGACTTGGGTGAGGTGCCACCAGACATCTCAATCGCCGTGTGATGACTAGGCCCCTAGGTCAGACCGTTACAAACTTGGTATTAGAGTACGAGGTTTTAAAATGTTCTTCAAATGTCCATGCATACCCCATAGCATAGAGTCTCGTTTAAGGTTATGAAGCACACTACTATCTTAAATGAGAGGCTATAAGACAGTTTAGGAAAGTCTTCCCTTCCCTCTTATTCAATATCGTATCTCAGAGTTCAGTAGGATTTTTTGCTAACTAAGGATGAGCTTTTGCTTCTTTCTAGATTATGCCGCCCCGAAGAGCTCCCAACCAATGAGGCACTCTGGACCAACAAGTCCCTCCACTCTAGTAGGACGAGAGAGTGTCTTATGTAGAGTTCAAAGCCGCTTTCATAGTGCTATTCCAAGCATTGGCTAAGCAAGCCAACAGGGAGATAGCAATGCTTACCCCAACAGCTAGAGTCCATGACTTCATACAGATGAATCCGCTGGGATTTCATGGGTTAAGGGCGGATGAGGAACCTATGGAGTTTGTAAATGAATCTTACTGGGTCGTCGCAGTGATAGGTGTGCCGTCAGTGGATAAAGTCGAGTTGGTGGCTTACCAGCTTAAGAGATTCGCCAAGGTTTGGTTTGAGTAGTGGGCTGATGAGAGAGGTCAAGAAGCGGGTCCCATTGATCGAGAGGAATTCAAGTATGCCTTCCTAGAATGGTTCTTCGCCGTTGAGCTTAGAAAGGCGAAGGTCTAAGATTTCATTAACTTGAAGCAAAGGGTAATGTTTCCATAGTTATATCTCCTTTTTAGAGGATAAAGTGGTCGCTATTAAGAAATAGAACTTAACAAATGTTAGGGTCAAACCCATAAGGAATCGGTAGACTCAAGAGAATTCACCAATCTGCAATCCGAATAGTTAACCAACTTACTTCCCCAAAGGGAGAGGGGGGTTTTCAATAATCAATGAGAAATAAAACTAAACTATCTCAAAAGAGAAGTCAATAATGCAGAGAAACTACGATATTATGTTCCCCATGATAACCTAATTCTTTTCTAGTGTGTAGTATGCAAGACAATAATTTATGTTCACTAAGCCCTTTGGTCAATGGTGAGAGGTGAATTTCACTATGCGACTTGGCCCATCTCCATAATGTACATTACTAAATATTACCTATTAGTCCCAGAACAACCTCCCCTTGGCCCAGTTTGGTTGATTAGATGAGAACATATAAATCGAATCCTATTAAATAATCTCTTTTCCTATTCATTACTACCTTGCTCCAGTCGGTAACACTAGGCAGGTTCTAATATAAGCCACCATTAGAAAACATACAAAACAAAAAGAGTTAATTAATATATGCATATATATCTTCTAAGAATTATGAATTATCAGTTTTATTTTATTAGTTCTTCATGGTTCTCACAACCCTAGTTGTGGATTTAGCTACTCATGCTACGTGTAGATGTGAGAATTATGAATTGAGAAGACATAATTGAACATTTATACAATAGAATTAAGAACAAGAAAAATCTAACTTATGCTACATCTAGATATAAGAATTATGAATTGAGAAGACATAATTGAACACTTACATAGTAGAATTAAGAACAAGCAAAATCCAACTTCAATAAGAATCACAAGCTTCAAGGTAAAATTAAATCACAAGTGTTCTCAAAGACTCTCCAATATGATCTTACAATTTTCTCTCCCAAAATATTGAGTTCTCTGAGTATTAGGCAAAACTTCTAAAAATAACCTAAAAAACCTATTTATAATAATTAAAATTCAAGTCCTAAATAAAATAGGAAAACTAGTTGGCATGCCATACAAAAGGTCTTTACAGGCCATATTGCATTCTACGACTCGTAATCGGGGTCTCGTACTCAATTGCTGGAAATTTCGACTTCAACTCTACGACACCCCTCTACGCTAAAGTGATTTATGACCCGTATAGGGGGTTTCATCTGATGAAATTCCTGAAAGTCCAAATCTCTAATCCTCAGGGCACGAACCATCTTCTACGACTCGTAAACCTCTCTATGGCTCATCTACATGTTCGTAGAATGAACTTCAGAAAATAATCCCTCACTGGAATTGTCCATGAAACCACCCTAAGGCTCGTAGAATTGTCTACAGCCTATTAAAGGTCTCCTATAACAGCAAAAACTCTGCAACTTTTCCTAAAATAAAGGCCAACTTGGAATCCTGCAAACATAAACACGAAAACACATAAAACCAACTAACATCACATTGAGAACACACAAAATTCCAAGTTTTAAGCATCAAAAGTATTGTATTTTAGCAGCACATCAACACCCTCAACTTAAAATTGTTGCTTGTCCTCAAGCGGCAGACTCCATTTAAATAGGTAATACAGTAACACATAGACCTCAACCCAATGACATACATCACATAAATCTTAGACTTAGACACCCGCACCAACTTTCCAAAATAGGATCAGATAGCTATCTAGCAAACCAATACAACCCGGTGCATGTGACAATACAACTATGACAAGCAAGGTACTATCAATAATCCACAATCACTGAACAAGTCTAGTATTAACAATGTAATGTAAGTGCCTTCATAGAAAGAAGTCCTATATTTGATAATCAATGATGTTTTCATGTTTTAACCTTGGGACTATGTAAAATCACTCACTCTCACAACATATATTCATGCATAATATCTAATACCATAGGCTTGCCCCTATACTCATGACTCAGACCTTCAACCAACTGGACTAGGATCACTTTAGATCTTTCTAGGCTTGTAACATAGGCTCAGAGGGCTTTGGTATGATATTATGAGAAAATAGTGGCTAAAGGCCCTCCTTGACATTGGGTTTTCCTACAGTTTTGTCCTACCAATGCTGTTATTTTCTCCTTATTCTCCCTTTTTCCTATTTCAATCTTTTGTGGGTACTTTGTTTTTATTTTTCACCTTTTTGCCTTATTTCTACACTTCATTTTGCTTTTTAACTTACAACTAAGGCATCACTTATTTTTCTTCCAACCAGTACATGATTGTTTCCCTTTTTCTTTGTATCACTAATTCACCCCCTTGTTTTTGTTTTCCCCTTACACCAACCACCCTTAAAACTTAGGCGTTTAGCCTATGTTGAGGTGCAAAATATCCTTCCTCAGAAACATAACCACTTTTGGTAGCCACCCTCAACTTAGGCTTTTTGCTTCAGTCAAGGTGCACAATGTTCAAGAAAAGATCAGGTCCAATTTTAGGATTTTACAACTAACAAGGCTAGGTTAATCAGGTGTTTTCAAAGAATAGGTACATGTTAGGCTCAAATATTAGGAACAAAGGATTATCTCATAGATTTGGTTGGTAATTTTAGGCTAGGTGGACTATTAAGAACAATGGCCTAAGATCCTTGCATAGTCCAATTAATCTATAATCTAACTTAGAGTAATAGGGCAAGTTCTGAATTAGCACAAAACACATGAATCAATCAAATTAAGCTCACACTCACATGACATTGCATATATTATCACAAAAGACTCTCTGATTATTTTTTTTATCTCAACATACCCTCACTTATCAGAACATACATTGTCACACACCTAAACATGCATGATTGCTATCTAATTATTGGGTATCATTTTTTTTAAATAAAACACAAAAATATGCTATATACCATAAGTATTGGTACTATATGCTACAAATATTATCTAAACATCTTAAATGTGCAAATTTAACAGAAAGTAAATATCCACGGGGAAAAAGAACATAAAGAAGAAAATCCTAGGATAAAAAATTGGGGTAGTTATGGACCCAAGCTACTCAGACTTCATTGAGGCTCATAACTACTCACACCCTATCAAAAAAGATATGCATTGTCCCCAATTGCATAAAATCAGAACAAAATGACACATACGGGGTCAAACAACATACCTGGGCACCTAAGCACCACTGTTCCTTGGGATGCCTCCTAAACAACGCCTGATTTATTATCACGGCATGCCATAGATGGCTTGAGTACTCAGAATTCCTCAAGATCCCATTTTTCGATTATCTTTATCTCTTCCACATTTTTAGGTTATGGATTGACTCTTTGGCCATTTACTTTAAAAGTTTCTTTATTTCATCTCTCCAAGTCAATGGTCCCATGCTCGAAGATACGTGCTACTCGAAAGGGTACCAACCATCTGGATTTGAGCTTTTAAAGGAATAACTTCAGTCTCAAATTGTATAGTAGCATCGAATCCCCTAGTGCGAATTAGCAATTCTCTATACGACGGTCATATTGCAGCTTCATTCTTTATTTGTACAAGGCTGAGCTCTCATATGCCTTCAACCAAAACTCGTCAAGCTCATTGAGTTGGCTCAGCCTAGAGTTTGCTGCATCATTCCAATCTAGATTCAACTTTTTCACACATTGCTTTATGCTCAAGCTCCACTTGCAAGTGACATGCTTTCCCAAAGACAAGTTGGTAGGGAGACATACCTATAGGGGTCTTGAATGCTATCCAGTATGCCCACATTGCGTCATCTAGCTTTCATGACTAATCTGTCTGATTTGTATTTACAGTATTGGATAGAATTCGTTTAATCTCCCTATTGGACACCTCCACCTACCCGCTCATCTAAGGTTGATAAGGCATCACCACATGATATTTCACTCCATAATTTTCAAGAAGAGCTTTAAAAAGTCTATTGTAGAAGTGAGAACCTCTATTATTGATGATTGCTCGAGGGGTGCCAAACCTTGAGAAGATGTTCTTTTTCAAAAATGTTGTGACACGTTTGCCCTTATTGTTGGGCAGATCCACGACCTCAACCCACTTTTATACATAATCCACAACAACTAGGATGTACTTGTTTCCATTAATAAATTGTCCCATGAAGTCTATCCCCAATACATCAAATAACTCAATCACCATAATGAGGTTTAGAGGGAGCTCATGTTTGCGGGAAACACCACCTTTTCCTTGGCACCTATCACAAGCTTTGGCTTAGTCGTGGGCATCTTGGTGGATAGTGGGCCAATAATACCCACACTGTGTAATATCCTGTGAGCAATTCAGATTCCACTATGATGTCCACCCACCAATAACGAGTGGCATACCTCAAGTATACTCATCATCTCAACCTCCAGAACACAACGATGAATAATCCCATCAGCATTTACACAAAACAAGTATGGGTCATCCCAAAAGAACATCCTCATATCAGATATAAACTTCTAATGCTGATGTGTGTTCATGTCTGTAACGACCCTAAAAAGTGCCCGAGATGTGCCTCGAAAGTACCCAAAATCATAATTTTTATATATCTAAAAATTCATTCGTTACTTTGAAAATCCGATTTAATATTCTTA
>DF359708.1:9017-28859 GCA_000787875.1 Solanum virginianum
AGTCCCACGTTAAGAAATTGACTTTACACTTATACTCAATTAAGAATCATTAACTAAAATCTTATATCATATGAAGGATGACTCAGTCTTACCTAAAAATAAAAAATTGGGGTGTTACATTATTGATTGTAAAGGTGATTTCGATCACCTTCTTCATTACTTAATCTCTCTTTTATTGATCTTTGTGTGTGTGTTTTGGGCCGTCCACATATGTAAAAGACATTCACCCTCATTTTTTGTAGAAATACAAAAGAAAAATGAAAGGATCAGATCATATAGTTGTAATTACATATGCCACGTGGACAAAATTTTATGAGAAAATGAGTTGTCAAACACCTAGAAGAGATTGTATGCAAATACTTGATCTAATTAACTGTTTGGATAAATGTTTGATGATAATTTTTTTCTTTTTTAAACACATGCATCTTCGTCGTATGGTGGCTTGTCCCTTATATACCTCAAGCCATTATTTCTGCAAAAATTGATCCCAAAAGAGTCATCCTTTGTCTCTGCCAAGTTGATATATTGATATTACCAACAGAACAATGGAAAGCCATCATCATTACTCCTTCCATATTCTTGCTTCCATCTAGATAATAGTTCAGATAGAAAACACGCTACCTGATTTAAATATACATGAAATTCAAAAATAACAATATTTTAAATGTATCTTTGACCTTCCGCACAATTCATTATCTTATAATTCCTCAAGATCCTTTTTATCTCCCAAATAAATGTTTGGGAGGTATATTACAAATAAAACCACACTATAACCAATTATTACATACTTTCTTTTATTTGTTAGCAGTATAAGAGTTCTCAAAGTAAGAACTGTACAAGATTATATTGAATTCCAATATAATTAACATAGATGTCCCACCAATATGCTAAAGAGTGGCAGGGAAGTGTTAACTCCTTATCTTGATAACAAGAAAAATCAAAGATAAGATCTTTCAAAACACATCAATAACCCTAATAAGGTGGACCCTTATGAAAATGAAATACTTATCTTAAGCTAATGCATATGCTCAAAAGTTGATTGATGGGACAAGAAAAAAATTTGGCCATGCCCTTATGTAGTCTGTGATCAACAACTCAACTAAAGAAAGGATAAGTACTTGTTTATTCAAATAGTGGGAATGTTGTGACTTTATTGAACTCAAACAAAGATTGGGAGAGTTTATTTGGCATCTAGGAAGTTTCCCATAACTAGTATACTAGTTTATGCCATCAATTAGGTTATTTGAAAATTTAATAATGCATAGGGAAGTATATTAATGCTTGATGTGACTAACTGAGATACAATGGTCACAACATTCTCTTTTCAAGCTAAAAGGCAAAACAATCCACACCATTTTAAAGGTATATTAACACTTAACAGGTTGGTCCTTGTTGGTGACTAGTTAGACTGTTTATAAATAGTAGTCTATCATTATATCTTTTTTTATTATCAGTCGATATTTGGAAACAATCTCTCTACCTCTATAAGGTAGTGATAAGTTCTGCATATATACATTCTATTCTCTCCACTCCCCACTTGTGGATTTCCACTGGATATGTTATTGTTGATTATCAGTCGATATTTGGAATTGATTTAGCAAACTAATCTTGATTCATGTTGGAAAAGGCCATAAGGAGATAAAGTGCTTTCTCCCCATAAGTTTTTTTTTTTTTAAAAAAAAATTGACTTAAATTTGAAATATCTAATTAAAACTAAAGAGATCTCGATCCTACTTTAGTAGTGCATATCATTATACTAGATGAAAATATCATATTTATTTTACTTTTAGTACCTAACCAGTTTGTTATATACTTTTATTTCTAATCAGCTTAAAAAAATTGACACATTTTTTTTATTTGAAAAATATTTAATGATACTATCAACATTTTACTCATGTTGATCAGTTTCACTTATTTGATAAAAAGTCTACAAAGATGTACTCTTTTTAAGCATAGTTTTGAAATATTGTAAAGTTTTCTCATATTTCTTAAATTTTGTATCTAATATCTAATCAAACTACATCATATAAATTGGGAAAGTGAAAGTATTTGAAAAAAGAAAAACATAATATATTGCAGCTTGTTGTATACCTAAATATGAAGTATACACAAACAACACATGCACCTTTTTTCTTCATGAAGGAAATATGAGGAATTCTTGAGACATGACTTGCCAATATTTTATTAGTTTGTAACTATAAAAAAATGTTTCTATTAAGAAAAAGGTTTGTTCAAGTTTATATGGAATTAGACTTCACATAGTGTATATTGAATATATATTATATAATAACGATATTGATTCCATCGTTATTATACTTCATATTTGAAGTATTAGTTATTATAAAAGTAGCCAGTTATGCAGATATTAGTAATATCTGATTCGCAGGTGATTTCAGCTCTGTGTGACTTCACGAAAATCATCATATTTTGATGTAGGAATATCAAAATCACAAGCCGTCTGAAGCGTTGGAAAGTAAACACAAATGGCTACGTTTTACGTGAAAACGACGATCAGATTGCATATAGATTGTCCCAAGTAATTTTTTGAAAACCGTCTTCACTTTCTGATTCGCTGGTGATTTTAGTTCTGCGCGACTTCACGAAAATCATCACATCTTGATGTAGCAATATCGAAATCGCAAGCCATCTGAAGTGTTGGAAAGTAGAAACGAAGGAATGAATCTATCATAGAAATGACGATTAGATTTCTTATAGATTATTACAGGTAATTTTTTGAAAACCGCATTCACTTTCTAATTCGCTGGTGATTTCAGCTCTGCGCATCTTCACAAAAATCATCACATCTTGATGTAGGAGTATCAAAATAGCAAGTCGTCTTAAGAGTTGGAAAGTAGACACAAAGGGCGTCCATCTTGGAAATGACGATCAGATTTGTTATAGATTATTACAGGTAATTTTTTGAAATTCAGCATATAAATTCTAATCAGCCATTTTTCATCAGTCTTGGCCTCATGAATCTCATCTTTTTGCTAACCCTTTCTGGCGGGTCTTCAAACGCAGAGGATATAGTTGCATCTTCTCGCAAGCAAGATGAACTTCTGTGATCTCAATTCGCCTCATCCTCAACTTTGAGATTTCAAATGACAAGCAAGACCCATATGCCAAGGTGCTTTCTCGCTCGATAGAAGATCACCTAACGACTCCCTTCATCTAAACCATTGGTCAGTAAAGGAGGAAATTGATGTTCTTGACTTCAACAAGCTAGTTACTACCATCACTTTTATTCTACAATCATCTACACATGACAAGGCAACTGATGCTACTTCGCCCAAAGTTTCTGATGAAGGTCTTGTCACATGGAGCTATCCTTCTTCTTGTTTTGGCGAATTTCGATACAAAACTCGTTATTGGGAATGGGTGAAGGATGTTCTTAGCCGTAATAAGGAGGTGTTGGAGCATATCAAGCTGTATGATGCTATTTTTGCCTCCTTATTTACGTATGACATCAATGAGAATATGTCGTGGGCCTTTTGTGAACTTTGGCATTCATCAACCAATACTATGTGTGTCAGTTTTGGTGAAATTTCTATTTCACTATGGGATATGTGGATGATTGGAGAATTTCCTGTCCATAGAGCATTCTATGATGAAGTCCTGCTTTTGGCCCAAGAGTTGATGCAACCAAATCCACAAGGCGAGCCATTTCTTCCTAGGACTTGGGCGTATCTATTTTCAGCATTTCATCGACTTGGAGGTGCGTCTCAAAAGGTTTATGTCTGTGACTAGGTAAGTTTCTGGTTCAGAGGACCAGAAAGGTACCAAGAACCTCCACCACGATCGTCCAAACACCGACCTAGGCCAAGAACAAGTCATAATCCTTCAGGCTACATATGCATATCTTTTTTACCGCGAACTGAAGAAGAGAATGCTCCTTTCATTGAGTTAGGTATAGATGGACCTCTCAGAGAAGAGACGAATTTAGTTGTTTTTCTTACATGTTGGCTTTGTAAGTTTGCCCTTCCTACCAAGAATTTTGACCACATTCATCCTAGTGTCTTCAAACTTTCCAGTTTAATGGCTCACAAGGAGAAGTTTTCATTAGCAGTCCCTATCCTGGAGAGCATTTACAGAGGTTTAAAAGAGATTTCATCTTCATCAAACTTGAGAACAAGTGACATAAATTTTCCCATACAATATGTCTATGGATAGATTGGTGCTTATTTTGACAGTTACCATCATAGTCGTCATCACAATGGTGCTCGCATGTGTAAAATTGGTGAAGAGAAAATGGCTAAATACTTTGACCTCACAGATGCACGAAGACTATTTCAGGATGTGAATATTCACCATCTTCACCACTTAGCTATGTTTCAATCAAAAGAGATCTTTTGAGGATCGCGATGACTTGTCTAGCTCTTGGAGCGATTATTTCATCAGTCTTCGTTCGAGTCACCTTGTCGTCAGGCATGATGACCACCTTGTTCTGGAGCCTTATAGTCCTTATAGCTTCAGTCATCAATTCAGATTCGTCCAAGACTTACCTGGTAACTTGATTAAGTTGCGATGTAATGCCACACTTCAAGAATTAGTACAGCTTTGGGATTCCTGTACTCACCTAGGCAGCATCTCAACAGTTCTCATTCCATCTTATCTTGATAGGCCTTTAATGACTTGCAGATATGCAAATTGGTGCTTAGCTGGTCAAACCAATCCTATTGGACAGAATAAGATCACTTTAAATTGTTCAAAGTGTGATGATGCTCATGAATCATCTAAAGTTCGCCACTCTCCATCACAAGATCAAAATAATTCTTCTTCTTCTCCCCTTGTTAAGTCACAAGCAAGTCAGTCATCTAAGTCTTTGACTTCAAAGGGAGTGTCAATGCGAAATGGGAATGGAACTAAGCCTCCTTCATCGACATCAAAAGTGTATATCACTTCCACTGTAACGTCAAAAAAAGTTGGCAAGAGAAAACACCTTCCCATCTCATCTAAAAAAGCTACTGGAAAGTCATCACCCAAAGCGCATTCCAAAGATAAGACTTCACTTATCCCTTCAGATGTAGTTGTAGGTGCGGATAGAGGTACTACCTTAATAGAAGGTGAACCAGATCGAGATGAACATTGGAATCGCAAAAGGAAGAAGGTAAAAGACCAAGATGCCAAGTCTGACCTGCACACGATCAACATAGACAGCAAAACATTTTTCGCCGATTCTCCTAGCTCTGTCATGCCATTGCCTGAACTTGCAGAACAAGTACAATCATTTTTTTCCTTTACTTTTTTTAATGGTTAACCTCCTTTATTTATTTATTTATTTATTCATTCCTTTGTTAACCCTTCTTTTTAAGTTGGGTATCAAAGTGTGTCCATCGACATGCTTAGTGGCATCTTATATGAAGGTGGTATTACTAGCCCAAGCTATCCTAATATATCTTCCCTTCCTCCTTCAAAATCTTTGGAGAATGAAGTAGAATTCATTTTTCCTAATTTTGAACCACAAGAGATGATATCTTCCTTAAAGATGCATTATGTTTCCAAGATGTGGGGTGTCTTGTGCGAGTGGGAGATAAAATTCTCCCTTGATTCCCGAGATAACTTTTCAAAGATAAAAGATGGTGTCAACCTGATCTTAGAAGAGGTCAAAGTGACTAATGTTGTCAATATGCCTACTTTGGAGAATTCTGTTAAGGCTTTGTTCGAGACATATGAGGAATATGATGCCATGAAGTTGTCTTCATCTCAAAAAATGACTAAAGAATGTCACCAAAAGTTACTTTTTGATGCACAACATCACCTTATCAAGGGAAAAGAGGAAATCACAAAACCTAATGGGCGCATGGAGGATCTTCAGGCAACTCTTGCAAAAATTGATGAAGAATTGAAGATCTTGACCGCAAAGAAGAAGAAGACCATTGCAAATATGAAGGAACAAAATGAACAACTATCTAAACATCAGGAGGAGATTATCACTTTTGAAGGTGAAATTCATGCCATTGAGGAGAGACCTCCGTTGTCTAAAGATAAAGTGGAAAAGTTATCCAAACTGAAGGAAGCAGTCGAGATGAGTCACCAACAAATTCTTGAATTCAATCCTTTTCCATAGTTTAACTTCTTGCTTAGGATTTACTTATTTCTTTTAGAATTTGCTTATGTTGATGTAGTGACAATCTTGTTTTGATGGAATAAAAGTGGCATCTTTCTCTTAAATGACTTTCTCTTGTTCACTTTTATATTTATTTCTAATCGTTCCGACCCTCATGCTTTGATTTCTCATCAAACTTTTCAGCCTTGAGCATCCATGGTAGAAAATCAATAACTCGATGTAGACGCATCAAAATAATGAGATTCTTATTTTCTTAGAGTTCTAACTCATAAAAATACCATATATATAAAAATCACGATCGATAGATCTCTAGATTTATACATATATGTTTTCAAAGTCGACTCAAGTTCTGCCTCGCACAACTTTTCAAATTTGAGTACATATGGTAGATTATTAATAACTCGATGTAGGAGCATCAAAATGATGAGATTCTTGTTCCATTGGAAGCATAACCTGCAAGAGTACAACATATGTAAAAATCACGGCCAAAGAACCTATGGATTTGTTAAGATATAGTTTCAAATTCGACTCAAGTTCTTCCTCGCGCAACTTTTCAACTTTGAGCACCTGCGGTGAAAAAATTAATATCTCGAAGTAGAAGCATCCAAATGATGAGATTCTTGTTCCATTGGAAGCATAACTCGCAGGAGTATAACATATGTGAAAATCAAGGCTAAAGAATCTACAGATTTGTACAAATATAGTTTCAAAGTTGGTTCAAGGTCTATCTCGTACAACTTTTCAGCTTTGAGCCTTTGTGGTAGAAAATCAATAACTTGACGTAGGAGTGACAAAACTAGGAAATTATTTTTTCGTTGCAAAGAAAGAACTAAGAGAAATAATATACGTGAAATTCGGAACAAAATTTATTCCAAATTGACGAGAATGAATATTTTTGTAAGTTGACTATGAGCCTTGACTGCCAATTCCATATCTTTTTTTTTTTTTGAAAAAACAAATCTGTTGAGCTTGGAGTGTCTAAATTAGGATCTTTGCAAATATACCACAAATAAGTAAGCCTTCAACTCAAAAAGTATTTTCCGTTTGACGTTGTGGGTAAAGATGCCCCTAATTTTGAGTAACTTTTTGTTTTGAAGGCTTAATGAGTTACACAAAATTGTCCCTCTGCCGCGACAAGAACTTAAAATTGAGTTTCAAGTTGCCTGATCCAATAATTGTGGATTTTAACAGTCTTTCATATGCTAAGATTTCAAATGTGACCTTTGTTTCCCAACTTTGAGTGGCCATAATAGAAAATTCTTAACTCGACGTGCTGCTTCTTTTGTTATGAAGAGGAATTCAAGAACTACTACATATTCAATAATTTTCATGCTTTTGTATAGACATGACACTTTTAAAACATATATTGTGATGATTGAGACATGCTACAAACCACTCCTTTTTTTTAACTTATACAACTGAACTTAAAATGATATTCTAAGCTGCCTACGTACCTTAGTGAAGAGGATCAAGTCATAACGTAGTTCAAAGAGATGAGTTAATTTTTTTTGTTTGTTTTGTTTAATTTATTCTTTTGGGTCGTACACAGTTTAGACTCATGCGGTCCAGGAATATCAGGCGACTTTCCTGGGAAGTATGCTTTAAGAATTTGCCATTGATCGGACTAACTCTCAGGCTATCATTATTCATGATTTTGTATGCACCATTTGAATATACTTCCTTCACGATGTATGGACCATCCCATTTTGATGTGAACTTGTCGCCCATGTGCTTGTTGAGGATTATGGGTCTTCGAACAACTAAGACCAAGTCTCCTACTTGAAATGATCATAGCCGCACTTTCTTGTTGAAGGCTCTAGCTAGTCGAGCTTGATAGCATTCTAACTTCTGTTGTGTTTCCAATCTTTTCTCGTCCCATGCCTCCAATTCTGCTAGACGAAGTTGAGTGTTACTATCGACTTTAAGTCCCTCTTGGATTGCCATTCTCAGTGATAGAACTTGTTGTTCTAATGGAAGGACCGCTTCTACACTATATACTAGAGAGTATGAAGTTGCTTGTGTGGTCGTTCTGAAGGTTGTTTGGTATGCCCATAAAGCTTCGCCAATCTTCTCATGCCAATCCTTTTTATTCTTGGCGACAACTTTCTTTAATAAGTTACCTAGTGTCTTATTAAAAGCTTCAACAAAGCCATTGGCAGGAGCATTGTACATTGAAGACTTGCATTGTTTAAACATGAATTTCTCGCACAAACTCCTCATAAGCTTGTTATCGAAAAGCGTCCCATTATTAGTGATTATGTACGTTGGTATGCCATACCTAAAAATTATGTTTGACTTGATAAAGTCAACAACATTTTCCTTCTTCACTTCCTTTAATGGAACAGCCTCAGCCCATCTCGAGAAGTAGTCAATGGCTACTAAGATATACATCTAACCTTTTGATGACTTGGGAAGAGGTCGAACAATATCAAGTCCCCATGCATTAAATAGCCATGATGCTATGGTTGGATGAAGAGGCTTAGGGGGCTGGTGTATGTAATTGGCATGGAATTGACATGCTTGACACCTTTTAGCATGCTTTAGATAGTCTATCACCATTGTCGGCCAATAGTATCCCATCCTTTTGATGCGAAAATGAAGCTTGGGCCCTAATTGGTATGCCCTACAAGTGCCAGAATGCACTTCTTCCATTGTTTGTCGAGCTTCTTCTTTGTCAAGGCATCATAGGAATAGCCCTTCGTACGAATGATGAAATAATATCCCCTCATATAAAATGAATCGTGGTGCCCTTCTCTTATTTTTGCTCTTTTCTGACATCTTTAGGCAATATTCCATGTTCAAGGTAGTCAATCAGTGGCTGTCTCCAATTCTCTTCTTCAATAACCTGAATAGACATATGATGACTCTTATTGACATGAAGATCAAGACATCCAGGAATAACCCATCGATGATATACATACACTTTTGTCGAATCACTTTCTCTAAGTGCCATTGTTGTGGCCAAGTTAGCCAAAGCATTAGCCATGTAGTTTTCTTCTCTTAGAACATGATTTAATAACACTTGATCAAAGCTCTCGAGCAAATAAACGGCATATTGATGATATGGCATAAGATTTTTTTTTACCTCATAACATCTCAATAGTTGATTGATGATCAACTTAGAGTCACCATAAATATCCAACTGTAGAACCTTCATATCCGATGCCATTTCAAGACCAATAATCAAAGCTTGATATTCTGTGATATTGTTAAAGCATGTTTCACCTAGAACAAATAAAAATAGTAAGATTAGTCTTTCTAGGAGATATCAACACAACTCCTGCCTCCCGCTCCATCTCAACGTGAAGACCAATCAAAGAACATTGTCCATGCCGATAAACCTTCGACGAATAACGCATCTTCATCAGAAAACTCATATGAAACCTCCCACTCTTGCTGGAAAAGGATGATCAGCAAGGAAATTTGCAAGTGCTTGCCCTTTTTACAGCTTTTGTGAGGTGTGTATACAATGCCATATTGGTTAAACAATACAAACTATCTTTCCAGATGTCCAGAGAGAACTGGTCGAGTCATTACAAACTTTATAGGATCAGCTCGAGAAATCAATTGGATGGTATATGCTTCAAAATAATGCCTTAGCTTCTTTATCGCATAAAGCAATCCTAAGAAAATTTTTTCAACAGACGTGTATTTCAACTCAGCTCCTATCAAAGTATGACTCAAGTAATACAATGATTGTTCCTTATCATCCTCATTCTTCTAAGCCAATAATGCCCCAAGTGATTCCTCTTGCAATGTGACATAAAGTATCAACGACCTTCCAAATATTGGTGCCCCTAAAACAGGTGGATTCAACAAATACCTTTTGATACTTTCAAAAGCATTCTGACATGATTGATCCCAATGAAAAGAGACATTCTTCCTCATTAGATGGTTGAAAGGTTGGCATAGTCCAGCTAGATTAGAGATGAACCTCCGAATGAATACAAAATTTCCTTGTAAACTACGAAGCACTCTCAAATTCTTTGGCTCAGGCATTTTTTGAATAACAACAATCTTCATAGAATCAACTTCAATTCCACAATGACAAATAATGAACCCAAGAAACTTTCCTGAAAAAACACCAAATGCACATTTGAGTGGATTCATCTCCAAGTCAAACTTTATTAATCGCTCAAAAACAATTCGAAGATCTTCAAGATGGTCATGCCTACGCTCCATCTTTACCACCAAGTCATCAACATAACACTCTACCTTTTTATCAAGCATGTCATCAAAAATATGTTCCATTGCACGTCGGTAGGTGGCGCCAGCATTCCTTAAACCAAAAGGCATCACCTTGTAACAATATATTCCCTTTGGAGTCCAAAAAGCAGTGCATTCCTCATCCTTTGGAGATATTCTGATTTGATTATACCCGGATGACCCATCCATGAATGACATAGCCTCATGCCCAATTGTAGCATCCACTATGAGTTCAATAATTGGTAATGAAAAGTCATCTTTTGGACATGCTTTGTTCAAGTCTAAAAAATCAACACAAACGCATATTTGGCCATTCTTCTTCTTGACAGATACAATGTTTGAAATCCATGACGGGTACTTCACCTCTCGAATAAATCCAGCCTCAATGAGTTTGTTGACTTCAACTTCAATTTGTGTCACCAATTCAGGGCAAAACATAAGTTGCGAATACTTTACGGGACACACCCCACTTTTGATTCCTAAATAGTGGATAGCTACCTTAGGACTAAGGCCAGACATTTCTTTATACAACCAAGCGAAGACATATTTGTACTCGAATAATAGCTTGAAATATTCACTTTCTTCCTAAGGCATAAGCAGTGTACTAATGAAGATTGGGCGTAGATCTTCCAAAATGCCTAGATTCAACTCCTTGAGTTCATCCACTATCAATTGCACACCATCTTCAAGTTGAGGTAGAGCTTCTTTGACATTATCATCCATATTATCAAACAATGGACTATCTTCTATTATTATGTGATATAACGTTTGCACAAAATTTAAATCCACATTTTGCATTTCGCCAAAAGATATAATGACTTCTTCTTGTTTCTCATTTGTTCTCCCATAAAATTACTTGGTAAAGACAATGGTACTTTTCTTCACCTTTAACGAGCCTTCAGTACTGATTGATAAAACAACCATCCTTTTAATACGTGACGAAAAAACACAATGGATTTCTTTATCGTCCATCTCTTCACAAAAATCTTATCTTTCATGCTTCACCACCTTTTCTGATAATGAATTCCTTGTGGCCCCCAACCAATGAAAGACTAAGATTTTTGAGGTCATGGCATCTTCTTCGATCTATTTAGAAGCTTCACCTTTATCCTTGCATCCTAATCTTTCAAATACAGAGGTTCGAGGCATCAATCTTCCTATGCGCTCAAACACCAAAGCTCGCTATTGAGTTTTCTCTTCTCCAACCTTCTCTGCCATCCCTATGGAGGTGTAGTGTGACAAAGTAGTCTCCCTCTTGGATGAAATTCATAAAGATTCTGCCAAGCTAAATCCGATCCCAAACTTAGGAGTAGCGACATAATACCCCTACTTTCTCAACATCATCTGAGAATCTATAAGCCCATGTATCTTTTCACCAGTGACTTCATCTTTAAACTCGCCTAATCTTGTTAGATTCAAGAAATCATAACCTGATTTTTGAAGCAGCCTGAAGACCTTTGGGTCAAAGCATCCTCTTATTCCACTAATAGGGGTATTTTCCTTAGAAGGCTCGGGAGTTACAGATGGTACTTGAGCAATTGGGATGGTCATACTCTCTTTCAAGTCTTGGCATAGATCATGACTCATCTCTTTACTTAAAGGATAAACTTGTTAAGTACATTCCTCCAATAGAGGTTGCCCCTTTCTTCGACGTTCTCGTGGGATATAGAAAAAAATTGGGTACTCTTTACCAACCCTTGCATGCATATGTTCTTCAAATGGTGAAAGCTTAACAAATACTTCTTCGGTGCTCTTCTTAAGAACGTTGACAGCAACCCATTGAACATTATTCTCTTCTTTCGAATTGACATCAATTGAATCAGCTAATACGAGTTCCCCTATGTTTGATTAACAAAATTCTAAGTAGAATCTTGCATCTGCAAAGTATGACTCAGTCTCAGTAAAAGGATTGATGTCCGCCTCAATTTTGACTATCTCTCCATCTTTTACATACTTCATGCACTGATGCAAAGTAGATGGTACCACTCCATGATCATGAACATAGGGAAGTCCAAGCAACAAGTTATATGACGTTTTGGCATCTATGACATGAATCAGTGTATTTGATTTTATGTCGCCAATACATAACTCTATGCGAATCATTCCTATGGCACGTTGTCCACCTTGATTGAAACCTTGGATCAGTAAGTTACTCTTGGACAATGCATCAATAGTTATTCCAAGCTACTTCAACAATAGTTTTGGCATAATGTTGACTGCTGAGCCTAAATCTATTAATATACGATTGAAGTGTTGTTCTCGAATGGATCCAACAACAAACAAAGGCCTATCATGTGGCTTAGACCCCAACAATAAGTCAGGATCCGTGAAGGCAATTGCAGCAAAACATGGGGCAACTTGTTCGTTAGCATAACTTTCTTGTTCCATCATTAGCTTAAGCCCATCTTCCATTTTCTTTGCTTTGTCACTGCTAGAAGTCACATGTCCTAAACTAATTTCACTGCCTTGCAAGAACTTCTCAAGAAAAAATTCATACAATATAATCAGCTTCCAAACCTTCTGCGATGAAGGACCATTGGGCTTCTTGCTAGTAGAAGAGCGGACATTCTTTAATGCATGTACTTGTTCCATGTCATTCTTCACTACTCTTGGCTTGGGCACTCGTATCTTCAGAACTTCTTGATGCCTGTGCTTCTTATGAGAAACCAAAGTCCAACCATCATCTAAATTATCTTCAGATTCGTCGTCTGCCTTTGGTGATCTTTCTTGAGTCTCCTGTAGAAAATCAACTCTAATGGGAGTAAAATTACCAAATTGCAAAAAAATAGTGTTTGGCGACTTTGAACACTCCATATGATCGGCCACTACACTAGCACGATTTGCTCCTGCTATTACATCCATGTCAATGATGATTTACCCTTCCCTCACCAACGTTAGAATTTTCTCCTTCAAGACGAAACATTTTTCCATCGAATGACTAATGACACGGAGAAACTTGCAGTACTTAGGATCACTAACTTTATTAATTTCCTTGGGCCTCTTTGATTCAGGAAGCTCAATGACCTTCTTGGCTAGCAAATCATCGAGAATCATAGGCACGTCTGAGTCAGGAAATGGATAAACCTTTGCCTCTAACTCCTTTAAGGTTGGACGACGTTTCTCCTCCCTTGGATATTGACTCAGAGTTTCTTCTTCCTTCAACTTTTGCTTGGTTGTGACCTTCACAGAAGTTGCCATTACCGCCATCGATTCCTTAGTTTGAACCTTTGAAGTCGTACCTTTCTTGAACTCCTTTTCTTTGGCCAGCTCAGCAAAAGGGGATGCCTTCCCATGACATGCGAAACTCAACTCCATGTCATGTGCTCGCGTAACAAGTTCTTCAAAAGTCCGAGGTTTGATCCATTGTAGGATGTACAACAGACCCCAACGCATCCCTTGAATACACATTTCCACCGCTGATATTTCAGTAAGTCGATCTTTACAATCCAAACTCAATGCTCTCCAACGGTTGATATAATCCACCACAGGCTCATCTTTTCTCTGTTTAGTGCCAGCCAATTCTATCATGCTCACAGTTCATAAAGTGCTATAGAAACAATTGAGAAACTTTTTTTTCTAATAGCACCCAACTATCGATGGACTCATGCTCTAGGTCGATATACCAATCAAATGCATTTCCTTTCAGCAAACGAACAAATTGTCTTACCAAAAGATCACCATGTGTTCCAGCATTATTAAAAGCTTCAACAAAGTGGGCAATGTGTTGCCTCAAATTTCCTTTGCCATCAAACTGTTGCAACTTTGGTGGTTGATAATTCATTAGCATGGGCAGACAACCAATCCTTTTGGTGTAAGGCTTAGAGTAGTACAACGAACTTTGCGGTGCCCCACCATATTGAGCTCTGATGGTGTTTGATATCATGTCTTGCAATTTTTGAACAGACAATGCAGCGATTGGAGCAGATTGTTTTTCCTTTTGGAATTTTGACTTAGCAGGTGACTCATCAACATACTTATTTTGCGGAGTAAATCCAGGCGGACAAGTGGGGACATGACTTGACTCTCCAAGTACGAAGGCCTCTATCTTATTCATAAGTTGAGCGATTTGCAGATCTTTATCATCGACAGACTTCTTCAAAGCCTCAATAGTTTGTTCCATCATTGCAAAATTCTCATCTAAGTCAGTTGCATCAACCATCAAAGCGTTGACCTTTATCGGACACAGAGAGTTCGACGAACTCTCTGATTCACCCATGCTAAAGCCAGCATGGGAGAATCCATCAAACAATGTAGACGCAAGGTTAACCTTAGGGTTTGCAGATTCAGCCGCCAGATGAGATTTGCTCTTTTTCGCCAGCTCCAAGGAAGTGAAGTATTCATGTCCATTCAAACCACAAGTTTTGAACTTGCGTCGAGTGAAAGGGCCACCATAACTAAGCTCAGCAGATGTGGCAATAGTAGAGTCATTGCATGAAGCACCATTGATCGTTTTGAAGTCCATCGCAGCAGTTGAATTAATTTGCAGGAAGAAGAGATAAAGAGCAGAATCGGTCCCACTGGGCACGCCAAATTTGTTCGCAACAAATTTTCGTGAAACGTGAAAAATTAACTGCAACCAAAATAAATAAAAGAAAAGGATAATTTTATTAATGAATCTTTAGTAAGTACAATTCCATTGTTCTCTTGATTCTTCTCTCCTGACATATTTCCATGATTCGAGGGCCTATAATAGCGTATTTCTCCAATAAAGGGTGACGTAGACCTCCTTGAGATGCATTTGCATCTCCGGGAATGTCGGCAACACTTCGTCGCTTCAAGTCGATCTCCAGGAAGAACTCCGTTGACCACCTCTTCGAAGAACTATGTAGTGGGTGTTGTAGCTTTTCTCCAATACTTGCAAAATGTCCCCAGAAAATTATGTAACCCTCCTATTTATAGTTGTAGGAGGGAGGCAGTCCAAATGTGGATGAACTCTTTTGCCTTCTTCTGATTGGTTCTTGTAAGTCATCAAACTTATCATAAACACTATGTGATAAGATTGATTTTTAATTGGTTGTTGAACTTTGACCAGGATCGCCACATCATGAGAACACATGACATATTCTTGTTGGCCTTGAACTTGACATTTTCTTGCTGGTCTTGGTCTTGAATGCCAAGTCATCTTGACACATGGCATAAGTTTAAGCCTCAAGATGAAATGGAGGTTGAACTTGAAATTAATAAAAATGAACTTACTAATTTGTGAAGCCCAAATTAATTAATTCAATCCAAACAATCATGAATTTAAATTCAAATTTTAAATGAACTTAATCCACTAAAATTTTTGTGTCTACAATAGGAGTTTTATTGAAATCAATAAGGAGATATATAAAAGAGTAAGAAAATAAAAAAATAAATAAAAACGAAAAGAAACCACTTAAAGAAGAAATCATAAACCAATTTTTAATAAACTCCAATCATGAATATACAACGGAGCAAAATTCATGACTTCAACTATATTAAAACACTAAAAAAAATATACTAAATTAAAATAGAAAAAATCACAAAAAAAATGAGATACAATATCCTTAAATGCAGAAGTAGAAGACATTGACACAAATCCCAGTTTTAACATCAAACTCCCTCATATAAAAATAACTAAAACAGAATAATAATAATAATAAGAAAAATGAATAATTTTGTCATCCACTATTGTATCACTATCCCTATTAATTGACGGTGCTAAAAATAAAATATGAGAAAAATAATTATCTTTTTTTTTTGATAATGTTAGGAGTGACAGATTAAAATAAAAATTTATTTTTAAAATAATAAACAAACGGAAGAATAATTAATTAAAGCAAAGTCTTAAGTATCTGGTGACTGGTGAAGCTATTAATTTGAGAGAGGAAAACAGGGGAGGCGGATCTGTATTTAGAAATCTAGATTAAGTACTAAGCAGTGTTAAACACGCCTGAATTTAACAGGGGAACAGCTTAACTGTATAATTAAAAAATTGTAGTAGAGCTAACTAAACAGCAATCCACTTCCCAAAATCTTGGGTACTATAAAATTACTCCATTCAAATTGTTTCCCATCCCCAGGTACAAATTAATAAACCGAAGATTCAAGTTGCACCACTTGATATTCAAAAGTTCCACCATTCTTGGGACAAGTTTTTCTTTTAAAAAGAAATTAAGCGAAATTTATTTTGAAACGGAGTAAATATTGTCGATATAAAATCATCAAAATGTGATAATTAATCTATCTGTTCATCTGTATTTGTTCCTATTGACTTGACCCAAACATTAAGAAATAGTAATTGATAGGAGTAATTTTACTAAATCACCCTTTGAATTTAATAAATACAATGTCTTGAAAAATATAACAGGAAAATGACTATAATTAGTGATAAGAACAAATTAGGAACTTAGTGTAAAATTATCTATTGATTTCATAAAAACTAAAATAAACAAATATTATTAGATATCCCAAAATAATATGGAAAAGAAGTAAAAATGGACGAAGAGAGTAATATGGAATGAATGGAATAAAGGTTGGATAATGGGGTGGCTTAAAAACAAATTGATCTAATGGCTAATCCAACGCTTGAATTAAGAAATTAAATGTGGTAATTAAAGGTGATCATAAAAGCATAAAGGTTGAATGAAGGGCATTGTATTTGATTAAACAACTTTGTCTCAGCTTCTTTTTGCTAGTAGCGTTGTTATGCTCTTTTATAGGTGATAATAGGATAACTCTACTTTAATACTAGTATGTATGTATAAACTTTAAATTTTTGTATTTGAATATTTTGAAATCATAATTTGAAATTTAAGCTATTTAGAGATTTTAGAATTTGATTCATGTTTTAAAATTATGAGAGAAATCGCATGTTCAAATACTAATTTCATTGTATAATTTCAAAACACAAAATAAAATCACATGTCCAAACGCTTATTAAAAATACTTGTCCAATTTCCTTGTCATTTTATAAAATCACATGATAAGATTAATTTTTTATTATGTCACACTTTAATCTTCATGAAATACTATTAGCTTAGTCTTGTTCTTTAATATAGTGTAATTTAATGCAGAGAGATAAGGATAAAGTAATTCTTAAATATTTTTTATTTATAATTTCTTAAGACTTAAAGAGACGTACAAAAAGAAAATGTGATAATTAAAATGGAAATAATGACGTGGATTAAACAAATTGATCTACCTATAGAAATGGCTAATCCTGATTTCAGCCAAAATTGAAGGAACTCCACTTCATTCATTCAAGTAATTCTGATTAATAGCTAAAGAATCATATATATCACAGTTGTGGTAATAGGTAAGAGAAACAAGTAAAAAAAAATGAAAAAGACAAGAAAAATGGGAATATGTAAAGGTTTTTTTTTTTTTTTTTTTTAAGATTCTTGGATAGATGGAGCTGTCCAATATGTCTTTACTGCAAATAGAAGCTTTTCCCTCTCCAATGGTCCATCTTCATGATCCACAATTTGGCTATCCCAGTTCAGCCCATCTGTTATCCTCTTTACTTTGATCAATCTATCTACATCATCTCGAATTATTACACTCCCTTCTGGCCTTAATATTCTGTCCATTTCAAGTAATATATCTTCCGTTTCACATCTGTATATATACACAGACCGTTTCACATCTGTATATATACACAGAGCGCCAATCAAGATTTTCACCAGCAAAATTCAAAATATAAAGAAAATAGGCATACCGAGAAGCTAAAGGGGTTTCAATATTTACCATACCTGTCTTCATACAGAGTAAATACAGAGTCAGCATGAATAAGATCATATGTTCTTGGGTAAGTTGACATAGCCTCACACCTGCAACAAATGTAAATCAAAAAATATTCTGATGTCTGGTTTGGTATGGAGACGTTGTGTAGTAGACGTAGCAATTTTTGTTTAGTGAAATTACCAGCTCTGGTATGTCCCAATCAATCCTCGTTCGTAGATAACACCAAGCGTGTTAACCTTAGCCTCGGCAGGAACTATGTTCATCACCCAAACAGGGTCATCAATCAAATTCGCAGCAAAACCACCCAAGTAGGCATTCATATCTAATAGATTTCGGTATCTCCCTGGTTGGTCAAGTTGATTATTCACCGTCTTGTAGTACGAAACTCTTCTTATCCATAGTTGTGTATCCTTGTTGAAGGTGTCCGCAGTGACCCCATTTACAGTTCCTCTGCTAATCCTTGGTGGTATCGCGTGTAATCTTTTAGGCCATTTTTCCAACTGTCCACCAGCTACCATTCCTTCACTTGAAACTTCAGGCAAGGAAGTTAAACATGTTTCATTCTCCGTGTACCTGAAAACATACATCAATGTATAAGACAACTCCTCAGTATAAATGATGTTTTACGATTGAAAGAGGCACAAACCAGGCTCTATCAGGATCTTGGGGAGGACACATTGGTGGATTTTTTGACGCCTTTCGCAATTTTTTGCAGTGTAAATGATTGTATGGCTTCTGCCATATAGCAATGTCATCCTTCTCAACAAACTTTTTCCAGCACAGGCTCCTGGCCACCTTCTCAATTTTTGTTTGTTCAGCATTAAGGTCTTCTTTGGTTCTTTCCCAGCCTTTCCAGTATTTCCTCCAGTGGATTGGTGGACCGGAAAGGATCCAATATCCACCAGGCCTCAGGACTCTGTCAACTTCGATTAAGTATGTACCATCTGATCCACCAATACATCAATTACAATATAATCACAATGTCAAGTCATTAGATATCGAAATTAACAGAATTAGTACGCACCATATTCGCCCCAAGGAATAAGGCAACGAGAGCAATGAGCCATGTCAAATGCTCTAGAGGGATAAGGGAGTCTCTTGGAAGCAATGACTCCAATCAAAGCAGGAACTCCACGCTCAAGAGCAAATTGAACCTGTGCTTCGTGTGTATCTCTAGGTGCAAATGATATAGCTAGGATATTCCTTGACAAAAGATAGGCTCCCCAACTCGCCACCTGTATGTAAATTGTTTAAATACTAATTTATGCGACCTGACTTTTGAATTTTGTGATCTAAAACATCGCTCATGCCATGCTGCCAAATTTCCGGTACATTTCACTGTAGAATTAGGAAAAGACATCATGCATGCAGTGCCATGTGTACAGAAGAAATTATGCATGGAAAAGTCTAATACAGGAAAAAGGCGGTTTGGTTTATTTCTGGATCCAAAAAAGCTGTTGGGTCCTGACTTGGAGCATATTATCCACTCCCAAACAAGAGATGAAATGGTCGAATTCAACCAAAATAAGGTTCTTTGCAGACTTGAGACTTCTAAAATGTGGGAAATATTAGCTTTTATTTTATCAAAAAATCAAGAAATGAAAACCAATCCAAGATAGTAAAAATCAAGATTCATGGACCCATAAAAGGAAAGAAAGAAAGTAAACAAAAATAAGCTCTGTTTTAACAGAAATGTCTAAAATTAGCAGCAAGATAAAGAAAATTTTACCCCACATCCTGTATCAATGGCGGTCCTAATAGAACCATCTTTTAGATTAATCAATTTTCCAATATCATCAATATATGCATCAGCACCATTAGGGAACATTGTACCACCACCGGGAAATCTGAACCGGTCCCCT
>DF359708.1:38560-73415 GCA_000787875.1 Solanum virginianum
TTGCTCAATTTTATAGACTTCCTCCAATATGTCTTCAAATTTGCATTCTTTAGTAGGTGATCGAATCCATTGTTGGGTGCAAATAAGAGCTTCTACTATTTTTGGAGACAGAGAAGTTCAATAAGTATCAAGAATTCGACCACTTGTACTAAAAGGCGATTCAGATGCAATAATAGAAATAGGAATAGAAAGAACATCCCTCGCAATTCTCGAAATAATCGGATATCTACTAGACGAAGCTTTCCACCAACTCAAGATATTGAAATCCCCGAATAAATATAATACATTTATAATATATATATAATGTCGGGTTGGTTTGGCCTCGGGTTGATTTTTTAAAATCATCAAAACCAAACCAAACCAAACCAAATATAGTCGGGTTTTTTTCGTCAACACCAAACCAAATCAAGTCGAATCACTAGTCGGGTTTTTTTTATCGGGTTGACTTGATTTGCGGTTTGAGGTCAATACCAAACCAAGTCAAATCGAACCACTAGTCGAATTTTTTTTGTAGGGTTGACTTGAATTGCAGTTTGATTCGATTTGCGATTTGGTTTTGTTCACCCCTAGTTATACTCAAAATTTCAATTATTTACTTTAGTTTATAGGATTTCTAGGAGCAAATTTTTCACTTTTTATCTATTTTTTGCAGTGGAGAATTATTGAAGTTATTCAGAGATTTATGATACTCTAAATAAATTATTTTCTTCAAGTTCTTAAAACAATTATAAATTAAATTAGTGATACGAGTGCAAGGAGCCCCAAATATTTTATCCAACGCTTTTTGCTATAAAAAAGGATAGACATCGTATCAAATCGTAGAATCAAAAAAATTAAACCCTTATATATTATGTATAAAGCCTTACATCCCCAAAGTTCATTAGTTGGACGTTAGAGAACTCGATCACATCTCTAATGGTTGTTGACAAAATTATTAACTATTTTGACATTAAGTCAACTAGAACCAAAAAAGCATTGGAACGAATTTTTATTTTCTTTTGGTGTTAAGGGCCAAAACCTTCAATATAGACATTTTTAGAGGACTCAAATGTAATTTGACATCTTCTAACATGAGTCCTCCTTCCTAGTTATATTTATAACAACTAGCCATTAGACATTAATTTACCATCCAAGAACAACATTTGTAACTCGAAAAAGAAAACTAATTACAAGACACTACCTCCTTAGTTGCATACTTTATGTTATTAATTATTTTCGCGTATATAATCCATGAGAAAAAAATACAAACATACACAAAATTTGTTTTTCCACTATAATTCTTATGTTTGTTTGGTGTTACATTTGTTCTTATTGTGTTGGTACTGCTAACAAACCTGGTTCGCTAATAGCACATCGAAGATAGTATTTTCATTCTTCCTTCTTGATACCTTCAGAATATATATATAGACACACACACTGTGATGATATCAAAAGCGAGAGTAGTTAAAAACAGAAGGTATGAAAGTAAGGAGATAACCACTTTGTAAGTAATTTTCTTATTTTGGGATATTTGGGCTTTTTTTTTTCCAATAGTTTATGTGCACTCCCCCCTCCCCTCCCTCCTCATTTTTCTTTTCGTTGCAAAGGATTTCATTCAAATTAATCAAAAGCCACCAAATGGAGTAGTGGAGCCTATAGTATGCTCCTGGTTCATTGTTCTAGCTAGGTGTGGGCATGGTATGGTATTTAAAAATTTGATATGGTAATTTTGGTATTTGATATTTAAAAATATGATATTACTATCATATTAAATTAGTTTTGTATTTTTAATTTCGATTTTGATATTTTACGGTATGGTAATTCGGAGTTCATAATGGACAATAAATAATACAAAAGCTAATCAAGGATACATACATGTTAGATAAACCGTACATATAGCTCCCTTTACAAAATAAGTAAGAATCATATGGACCTTGATTTGAATTATGGACTTTTAGGAATTAGGACATCAAACACTACAACTCTTTGTGGACATGAATTGTATGAGCTTTGTGGACATAAGATAGTTGAAGTATGGGCTTTGTGGACATGAATAGTATAATTGGTCTTTTTCCTTAAGGAAAAAAGTACACAAAATAGACCTAATTTGAAATTATTTACTCTTAATAGACTAAATCTAAATTATTTACCATTAATAGACCCATTAGCTTAACTATTACCTTTCTACCCACTTACCCTTTGTTATTTTGCGTGTCACGTCGCTGACGTCAGCATAAATACTATGAAATATACTCTAATGGTATATATATACCATAGCAGTATCATATAGAATGAGTCTAGTCTTTTATGATACTCTAGCGGTATATTGATACCCAATTGGTATATAGAGTTTTTTTAAATAAATAAATATGAAACAAATAAAAAATTATTAAACTCTAAATTAGTAGAAAATATATTCATTATATACTCTGTCAGTATATTTATACCATATCGGTATCATATAGGATTGAGTTTAATCATCTGTGATACCCTGTTAGTATATGTATACCCTATTGATATATTATACAAGCAGGTGCTGACGTTAGCATGACATCATTGCACGAATTTTCATATTAGAGAGACAAAATTTTAATAATATGGGGTACAAAATGTAAAGGGGTATATGAATGTAAATAGTTTGCTTTAAAGGGGTATAAATTTAGTTTTTCCTTTTCTTAATATAAATAAAAAGCCCACTGAGCATTTTTATATTTAAAATAATTCGATATGGTATATGGTAATGAAGTGATTTTGAAGGTAATTGGGAGGGTCAATTCGTGATCGAAATTTGATAAATTCTGAGAATTAAGACCTATACATTATGCGGCTAGGATTCAATTTAGTGTCCAAAATGAAAATACAATAATATGGGTGTACACAAATTCATATACTTATGTAGAAGATGTATTTGAATATATTGGCATAGTTCAAAGACTTGAGGAAAGGAAAAACCATGTTGTGATCATTTCGGCTTTAAATTTAGAAAAAAGTATAGAAAATAGACTTAATTTGAAATTATTTATCCTTAATAGATTCAATCTAAACTATTTATTTTTAATGGACCCATTAGTCAAACTATTTACCTTTCTACTCACTTAACCTTTGTTATTTTGTATGCTGAGGGCATGCTGACATCAGCATAAATACAATGAAATATACTCTGACGATATATATATACCATAGCGATATCATATAGAATGAGCCTAGTCTTTTATGATACTTTGGCAGTATATTGATACCCAATTGGTATATATGATTTTTTTTAAAGAAATAAATAAGAAACAAATAAAAAAATTATTAAACTCTAAATTAGTAAAAAAATATATTCGTTATATATTCTGTCAGTATATTTATACCATAGAAGTATCATATAGGATTGAACTTAATCTAAATTAGTAAAAAAATATATTCGTTATATATTCTGTCAGTATATTTATACCATATCAGTATCATATAGGATTGAACTTAATCATCTGTGATACCCTGTTGGTATATGTATACTCTATTAGTATATTATACAAGCAAGTGCTGACGTCAATTAGGGGGACAAAATTCTAATAATATGGGGGTACAAAATGTAAAGGGGTATATGAATGTAAATAGTTTGCTTTAAAGGAGTATAAACTTGGTTTTCCTTTCTTAAGCAAAAAGTACACAAAATAGACTTAATTTGAAATTATTTGCACTTAATAGACCCAATCTAAATTATTTATCATTAATAGACCCATTAGTCTAACTATTTACCTTTCTACCCACTTACCCTTTGTTATTTCGCGTGTTGATGTCATGCTGACGTCAACATAAATACTATGAAATATACTCTGACGATATATATATACCATAGCAGTATCATATAGAATGAGCCTAGTCTTGTATGAAACTCTAGTGGTATATTGATACCCAATTGGTATATATGATTTTTTTAAAGAAATAAATATGAAACAAATAAAAAAAATTATTAAACTCTAAATTAGTAAAAAATATATTCGTTATATACTCTGTCAGTATATTTATACCATATCGGTATCATATAGGATTGAGTTTAATCATCTGTAATACCCTATTGATATACGTATATCTTATTGATATATCATACAAGCAGGTGCTGACGTCAGCATGACATTAGCGCACGAATTTTCGTATTAGGGGGACAAAATTTTAATAATGTGGGGTACAAAATGTAAAGGGGTATATGAATGTAAATGGTTTGCTTTAAAGGGGTATAAACTTAGTTGTTCTTTTTCTTAATATAAATAAAAAGCCCACTGAGCATTTTTATATTTAAAATAATTTGAAATTAATATATATATTATATTTCGATATGGTTTATAGTATTTCGGTATTTATTTTTTGAATACCAAATACCATATCGAATACCAAAAAAAATTATAATCATACCAAATACCATAATAACCATACCACGGTATAAAATTTTTTGATTTTGATATGATATTCGGTATATACCATACCATGCCCACCCCTAGTGCTAGCTAAACTATAAACATTCTACTAGTGTTTGATCAAATACAATATATGGATAACATGAGAGTTTTGCGCGATATAACAACCTTTAATGTGATTCATAATTTCAATTCATCAGAAAGATCAATACTTAGGGTTGAAGGTCCCAGACTCCTCGTGAAAATCATAAATAGTCCACCAATTAATTCGGATAAATCTCAATAAGTAATCACATGCTAGCACTTCCAGATCTCACTCCTTCCCATGTTGTCTTCACCGATACCCTGATATTAACAATAAAAGAATTATTAAACACATAACTGTTATTAATACACTAAAGCAAAGAGTTGATACAAAATAATTTCATCATAACTAATGCACCATACTCAATACTATTCTTATTTATTTTTCCAGTAATACATAAAGTTAACATGCACAAAACACACGAAACATACGTTTATTCCACAACCAGTAACATTCACACTGACATACGAATAACATGTACAACAACAACATACCCATGAAATTCGGTCTAACTTTGGGTGAAAACAAATGCGTACGAATAAATGCCCGCAAGAACTTCCTGCGATTGCTCAAATCACTGGACCAGACAACGGAGATTTAATCAATAACAGACATTTCATATGTTGCAATTCTAGGCATAGACCGCGCTGAGAGTAGACGATCTTGAGTCTCGAGAATTTCAGTTGCGGAATCAGGGGATGAAGTTAGGACAACCAGTTGACTTCCCAGCCTGAGAGAAATCAATGGCCCATGAATTTTGGCAAACTGTGCCAGAGAAATATGAGGCTTTTTCCCTATGTGCATAATATTTCCTAGCACAGGCCATGATCGTGGTCTTGGTGGAAGGTTTCGAGATTTTTGTTTGAGGAAGAATAAGAATAATGGAATCAAGAAAAGAAAGATTGCTGGCACTGTATAACACTCCATTGGCAACAATATATGGTTTGCCAAATTGAATAACAACACAATTCAAGGATAATAGAACTTATTTCATACTTATCTATAGCATCAAAAAGAGAATGTTATTCACTCTGAACTAATCCAAGATAGGTGACTTTTTATATAATATCGATATCTTATATATGCATTCGCACACCTTAAAAAGAAATGGCTCTCTACTGAGGAGGCAGAACAACTATAAAAATGGCTTTGGCTATAAATGACAAGGGCTGCTTTGGTTGAGCTATGAAACCAACATCGCTGAAATAGATAAGGGTATGGCCAGTTGGCTTATGGACCTTCAAGTAATGTCAATGGAGCATTCAGTCCTGTTTAGCTGCTACAATATACATTTTCATGTAAGTGTCTAGGCTCTTATCGAAGGGAGAGAACAAGACTTTGAAACAAAATCAAACTGAAAAAGACTAAAGAATTTGAAAACGAACATGGCGTATGAGCTTAACGAAGCTGAAGTCGATGCAAAAAAAGTGAATGTATAATGTCTTAATTTTCATTTGACTTCTTCATGTCCAATTCTAACTCAAATCTGATTTATGTCTCTTCTGTGCTCTACTTTGAGTATAGTTTGCAGTGTTTTCCTATAATTTTTGATGATTGCCATATTCCCGGTGACTTTTTTTTGGCAGAAGAAATATCGGTGTCAGGTACATGACTACATTCTTTGATGATTGTCATATTCCCGATGACTTATTTTTTGGGCAGTGGGAATGTCGGTGTCAGGTACATGAAGCAGCAATCACAGGCCAGTCCATCCAAATTTAGCGCAAGCTGCACTTAGCCACCTATATAATATATCTAAAGGAAGCCATGTATTAGTGCATAGTGGATGCAAAGTAAAACAAATCGAAAATATTGTGACAAAATATATATATAGTACTTCCAAAACTTGTATTTTGTGATTAGTATAGTTCGGCATGACTCTAAAAAATAGCCATAAACGTGCAACACAAATAGAGTGAATCTAGTATTATTAAAAGTGGGAACCTCCAAACTTCAAAGTTGAATTACTATTTTACCCTTACACTAAATTTAAAAGTTATAAATTATATAATTAATTAATTAAATATTAAATTATAACTATAATATAAGTCCAATTCCATGACTCACACCTCTTCATTTTCATAACTTCTATTCTAATAATATACATTAATCTTGTGCCTTTAGCTCACACATATTCATTTCATTCTTACTTTTAATAAATCTTCAAATTAATATGTCTATTCAACTTCATAACCCCAAATGATTTATTATTCCATTATTACTCTAGGTTTGATGTCAAAATTTTTCTTTTTGAATTTAATGTAAACGGACATGGACAGTTACTATTTTTTATTTATTTCCCTCCCATCTCCACGCTTTTCTGCTTTTTCATTTTATGTTTTATTTTCTTTCTTTTTTTTGTTTCATTTGTTCTCATATTTCTTTTTTGCTTTTTTTATTTAAAAAAAATGCTGCCAACTCCTTGGATATGTTTTCCCATTTCTTTTGTAAGTCTTGTGTTATATAATTACTAAATTTTGAGTTTTGGTATTATAAATTTTATATTCTTTTACTTATTTATTTATCATCTTTTATTTGCTTTAAATATTCACCTTCATACCTATATTTAATTACTTATTTAAGTATTATTTTTTATATTTGTAACTCTCATACTTTTCACATTTATAACCTCTAAATATTTAATTTAAAATTATAAGAATCTTTTGGTATTCCTTAATTTTTACCAAATATAAATTAATTTTTTTTTGTTTCATAACATTCATATACAAGATTATCCTTTTTATTCTGTTGTACAAGTAGTGAAACACTAATATTTTTTTTTTAACTATTTGTTTCATGACTTAGTTTGCTCAATGAAGGAGGCTCTTGAATTTTGTTTAGATATAGGAGGAGTAGACAAGAACTTGAAAAAATATTTACTAATTATGTATTTATCTTTTAATATATCTTGTTATAATTAAGTCTTAAGAAGAATGTATATATTGTATATCTTCTTCTCAATTTTTAAATGTGTGTGTGTTTCCACCATTAGATTTATTTTAATTTAATATATATGAATTTTTTAGTATCACACGTCTATATTTTTATTCTATTTGAAATTTGTCATTTGTGATTTTATTAATTTAATTTTATATAGAAATTTAATTGTCGTAAGTCTGTATTTTTATTTAGGCTCAAATTAAACATTTGTAACTTTGGCAATTAATAACCAAAGTTTAGAATTTATCGTTAGTTGCTTAAAAGGATACATCTCGCACTTGGTATTTTTTGTCATGTTAAATCAAATGTTGAAATATTAAAATATCCATAGGAAATTGTAGAGTACACTTTTAACTTTCTATAATTATTTTTATTCCTCTTCTTGACCAAAGATCAAATTTCTTTTTTTTCATCCTCTTTTTTACTCTAAAATTATTGACTATCTTTGTATTTTTTTCTCCAGAATCTATTAAGAAATTAGATTATGGTATAGAGAGGAAATACACTTCTCCCGATACACTAAAAGTAGAGACATGAAGATTTAAACTATGTGATCGGCAATAAGTAAGCATGATGCAAAATCATTTATGAAAGTCTCAACATGGAAGATCGAAAATAACAATTTATGTTCTTCGAGCATGACCTATTAAGCACTTTTTGTATAACCTTTCGTCAATCTCTTTATCTTCATTATTTATTCTATACTTTATATTATTTATATTTTGTTAATTGTTGAACAACAATTATTTAGTTGAATAGGTTAATAATTAAATTAGTAGTATTTTCGCAGTTTTTCTGGCAAAATAATCTATAAAAAAGTTGCCTAGATTACACGTGCAAAGCACGTGTCCAAAAATTAGTATATTATTAAAAATGAAAAACGGCAAAGTTAAAAGTAAAATTGTCCTATTATTTTCTTCTTCTTTTTTTTTTTTTAAAAAACCCTTAAAAATACAATGTACGTTGCAAGATGTAAGGTTATCGAGTTATATCACCTAATTATATTGTTCCCATTAATTATCAAGTTATTACAATTAAGAAGACAAAAGACACCTAATTATATTATTCAATTTATTATCAAGTTATTATTATGAAGAAGACAAAAAGAAGACGACAAGATCTTTAATTATATTATTCAATCATTATCATCAAGGAGATAAAAAGACCCCTAATCGTATTATTCAATGAATTAGCCCTGAGGAAACTCAGGCACAGTAGAGCAATTACTGGAATGAGTAATTGCACATTTAAATTAAATAAATTTAGAGAATTACGTTCCTATTTTATGTATCTGTCTTTTCATTCCTTTGTAACAATTAATGGGTAACTATAAACATTTCAAGGATATCTCTTAAACATGATTTGTGAGTTCCTGTAGAATTTTAGAAAAACGTTAAGCTTATAAATATTATTTTTGCTTCACAAATCCTCTGTATCGCGATATGATTTTACTTTTAATAGCAATTGATATCTGCTGAAACTAGTTTGATCAGCAAATCAGAGTAATCCAGTTATCAGCAACAAATTGGAATGAAGATTTGTTCACATTTGAAGTTCAACGTTTTGGCTTTTTAGCATATATTGAGTCAAATACACACTAGTCTTATTAAACGCTTGAGCCAGTTGATAAATGTACGTCTATTTTGCTTTGTTTGAAAGTTTTGTCCGGAATTATATTTACTCATCATGTTTTGTCAATCAAAAAAATTGTTCTATGTATTAAGATGTGATTTTTTTGTTAATTTTGTAAGTAGAGGTACTTGCACACATTTACCGTAACCTAGGGCTTGAAAATTTTTGCATTTTGCTAAAGATTCCAGGTAATATGGGTTAAAAAAACTTATTTATTCCAAATTCAAATTCCTTCTTTAAATTAGAAATATTCTTTATTTTGATCTTAATATATTCTTCATAAATTGATTATCAACTGTTATTTTTTCAATATGTAACCCTTTTTTCATCTGTGACCTTATTGGACACACCTAAATATAAATAACTAAACATTATTTGTGGTACAAGAAAAGTAAATAGATAGTAATAAGATAAATTGTCAATCTTTTTTTTAAATTTAAAAAATGATGCTATGTTAATTGAGCATGTATGAAATATAGTATGCTCATTATACTTATTAGTATTAGGTATGCCATTATTGTAAATGGAGTATACACTGCCAGCATCCTTCCTTATCTTGATTCCATTCTTCTTACTCATCTACAAACACCTCATACAAATATCTCGAAACCTTCCACCGGGGCCTCGACCATGGCCAGTACTAGGAAATATTCTCCAGATTGGGAAAAAACCCCATATTTCCCTGGCACAATTTGCCAAAATTCATGGTCCATTGATTTCTGTCAAGCTGGGAAGTCAACTGATTGTGGTTGCTTCATCCCCTGATTCCGCAGCTGAAATCCTCAAGACTCAAGATCGTCTACTCTCAGCTCGATGTGTGCACAAAGGAAATACACTTATCCCGATACACTAAAAGTAGAGACATCAACACTCAAACTATGTCTACAACAGACATTTAAACAATAACTGGAAGTTCTTGCGGGCATTTTGTCGAACACACTTGTTCTCACCCAAAGCGGTAGAGTCACAAGCTGCTCTAAGGGAGAAAAAAGCGTCTGAAATGATAGATTTTCTCAGGTCTAAGAAAGGGGAAACTGTGAAGATTTCTGAAATTCTGTTTGGAACGATTTTAAACACGTTAGGGAACCTTTTCTTTTCAAAAGATTTATGTCATTTGGATTATGAAACGAACACTAGCGGGATCAAACATGTTATTAGAAAATTTGTTGAATTGGGAGCTATGCCAAATATATCAGAATTCTATCCTGTATTTGATGCTCTGGATTTGCAGGGACTGAGAAAGCAGACTGAAATATATCAGAATCAATTGATCAACATCTGGAGTGATATTGTCAAGGAAAAAAGGCAGGCAATTAGTCGTGGTAGCTCGGACTTTTTGGATGTCATGATTGATAGTGGATTCTCGGATTTACAGATCAATATCTTATTGATGGTAATTTCTCTATGTCCCTTGGGATCAATTTCTTAGAAATAATATACTCCGGTTGAGACAGGAGAATTTGATGTGAAATTATAATCAAAATTGATTGACTGACATGGCACAATATTGTTCTTCAATTTCAGGAATTAATTGCTGCGGGTTCTGACACGACTACCTCAACAATGGAATGGGCAATGGCAGAATTGCTAAGGAACAAGGACGCTATGCACAAACTTCAGGCTGAGCTTACAAGTAAGATCGGGGAAAATGATGTCATCACAGAATCAAAAATCAGTGAACTTCCATATTTGGCTGCTTGTGTCAAGGAGACGTTGAGAATCCATCCGCCTACTCCCTTCTTGATTCCTCGTCGGGCTCCTGAGACGTGTAAGATTATGAATTACACCATCCCAAAGAACTCGAGGTTGTTTGTGAATGTTTGGGCTATAGGGCGCGACTCCAACACCTGGGAAGATGCATTATCTTTCAGGCCCAAGCGATTTCTTGACTCGAATGTGGACTTCAGGGGTCAAGATTTTGAGTTCATGCCATTTGGTGCAGGGAGGAGAATATGCCCTGGCTTGCCCTTTGCTGGACAAGAAGTTCACTTGATCTTAGCTAGTTTGATCCATTACTTTGAATGGTCACTTCCAAATGATGAGGATCCAATGCAGTTAGATATGGAAGAAAAGTTTGGTGTTACTCTACAGAAAGAAAAGCCTCTACTGATTGTCCCTATATAATATATCTTTTTTTCTCTCCATGTACAACATGTGCCTTCACTTACAAATAAATACTAGAAACCTCAGGTGGTTCCTTACTGTCTTTACTTTGCATATCAGATTCCATATTTCAACTATTTATGTATTTTTTGCTTTCTTATCATCTTTTTGAGTTTCATATCTAATATATCTAATAGATAGGTGACAAAAAATAATTTCAACAAAAACAATCGCATATATATGTAATTAAAAAAAAAAAAATAGATTAGGATATGGATCACAACTCATTGATGAAAACTCAATAATCTTTCAATTATCCACTCCTTGTTTAGCTATTCCATCAATATTTGTCACACTTTAGTTATAAGTCATATCATTTACCGGAAAAACTCTTCGTTTTTACACCAAACTAATAAATGAATGTCATATGTTCGCATACGGCAACATGATTTGATGTAAACACCGAGTGCATATAAGTCTGACAACTTGACAAGTAATTAGTACTCGTAAGTGGTGGTTTATTGTTATTCCTAAACACAAGAAACTAAATAGCAGTGTCATCTGTCAGCCTATAAGCTGGATATCACAGTAGTTGTGAAGTGGAAAAGGTGGATCAAAATAAGAACCATTCAGAATGGCATATGCAGTGAGCTTGTTTGCTGCATCAGTAACATGAATTCCATCCCAACTTACATAATTTTGTGGATCCTTTACAGACTTTTGTTGTTACTGTTTTTCCATTTACTTGTTTGGTATTTCCACAGGGCACTTGCTGGTTAAAATTTATGCGCCAGCTCCATATCCCCAACATGCTTTGGTTCCATATCTTAGCCCTGGAAAAAAAAGGACTCACACTTCCCTTTCAATATACATACTCCTTCCATCATAACAGAGTTGAGATTTTACTGTTGAGTATCTTAAAAGAAAACGGAAACTAGTACCATGAGAAGTAGGGTGTTGAAATAGCTCCAAGAGCACCATATGAGTGTCAACATACACAACATTGTTGTATGATATTAGGCAACCAAACTGGTCTATATCAGAAGAGTTATAAGGCAGTTGCACCAGAAATCCAGGGTAACATCCAATTAGTGCTAGATTTAGCACCCAAAATTTATGGAAGAAGTGGATTCACAATTAAAAAAAAATCAAAAGTATGTTCAGGCATACAGAAGCGTTTGTTCGCAAAAAGCAGTGCGAGTGTGTAAAAAAAGAAGTGGACTTAAAATGTTTTAAAAGATAACAATATGTTTACTCATGCACTGATGTTTCATTGTTGTGTAATCTGTGGGCAATGGATGTACAATGTTTTGAAAGATAACAACATGGTTAGACGTGAACTGATGTGCTATTGTTGCGTAAACTAAGGCCAGGCGCATCCAAATGGAAAAGGTGAAGTAGTAGGAGAAATAAAGTGAGTAGTGTGTGAAATACAATGTGGATTTACAAATCGATAATGGCCGCAAAAGCTTTTCTAATTGTGAATACCTAGTTGACAGAGTACAGAAGGTAGGTGTTTCATGGGGAAGAACATCAAAGGTCGTTATTATATAGAGAGGAGTTGCGGCCATTCATTACGAAGAATCTGGAGGTGCAACTATTGGGAAGAGTTAGCCATTGGAATTCTAAAACAGACGAAGAAATTATTTCCCAATTGATTTTTTCCCACCTGATAATTCTCTGTATACTTGCCTGCAAATATATATTTTAAGTGAACTACCGCATAAATTTCATATAAAGTTAAACAATATAAATACTTACTTTGACAAAGTTATGATGGATACGAACTCCATTCCTCCTTCATCAGCTTCCACAACAAATGGAAAAAATTTTGGAACAAAAAACAATCCACCTTCCTCCACATTAGTATCCAACACAACCTTACCTAAAGGTCCTACAATTTGAACACGTCCACTTCCTTTGGTGACATAACTCAATTGATCTACAAATCCGCTGTAAAAATCAGACCAAATAAAGCACCACCTTCCAAAACTACACGATTAGCGCATATTCCAACGTCTCCACTATTGTACCACCATGACACTATTTTCAAGGTAATCGGTAAGGCATTTCCTTTTTGTGTGTTTATTACTTCTTTTGATTCTTCTGATGATATCAGTCCATCAGTGCATTCAATTATGAAAATATTATAGTAGAAAACACATACGAAAAATATCTAATTATTAAGAAAGTGTAACTTCACATATCCCAGATGTGTGACTCCAACAACCATTATAAGTGGAATATATATATAGCAAACGTATCTTGAAAAACATAATCAATTTTTGATGGAGCAGAATAGTAAGGTGGAGAAAATCAAGGAGGTTGAAGACGTAACAATCCTACAGCAAGTTATTGCTGGCTAAGAAGTGGGAATTGGCTACTGGACAAATTGTAGTAGGCACCAAATCTTTCAGTTTCCGCCCATGCTTCATCTCCATTTTTTGATGCCAATATGAAATCCATCAATATGGGGAAGAAAATAGTCGTTGGTTGGTATATATAGTGGGGGTAAGCAGTCGCGCCCGTTCGTTCAAAAAGAAAGGCAGAACACGTTGCGCATAAATTTTAAAATATAATAAGAGGGTAATTTGGTAATTTAATTAAGTGAGGGCAAAATAGTAATTTAACATTGAAGTTTGTGGAGTTTGTGCTTTTAAGGTATATTAGATTAGATCAATGAATGATATGATTAAGATATTGACTTATTTGTTTAACAAAATTTAGAGTAATATTTTTGTACTAACTAAAACTTGAACCTAAATCTCATAATATTATTTCCATTTTATTAACTATCTAGTCACAACCTTTGATGCAACTGTTAGCCTGTTATTTTGATCAAGCCCAACATATACGATCCATTCCTTTCTCAAATTTACGAGGTTTGGGTCTAATTTCATACGTGAAACAGTTTAAAGTTTAAACCATAGTCCGAATGTTTGGGGATACATATATTTGAGTTTTGTTTAAGCAGAAATAGCATATCAAATGAACTACACTTCTAATACTAGTAGAAGTAAAAGGTAGTCTAGTTAATTTTTTCACTCTAAACAAATGTGTACCTATTTGGAGCTTTTCAGAGTCAAATTGAAAGGCTTGTTAGTGGCAAGATCGGCATGTCTTCTAATGGTAGTTGGCTACCTGAACTTACCCATAGTCGTCTATTTATGGGCTTGCACTCAATAATCAATCAATTCATTTTTTCACTTTCCATCACACACTTCAACTATTTGTTTATATAGTGTATGAAGTCTAACTAATAGAAAGTGCTTATAAATTAGTTTCAATTAGGACTAGTTGTTGTAATTATTGTATTTTTGCTTAGTAGTTCAACATCATATACCATACGATTTGTTGCACCAGTTTATATGATCCATTCATTCACACCATTAGAATACGTCTGATTCATAGTAAGCAAAAGAAATATTAATTAATTTTCAAAATAAAATGTCACAATGAGTTTGGCGACGAAGTTTCGACTTAGGTCAGTGCTAGTGTATGGGGAAAAAGTGCATCATTGAAAAAAAAAAAAGAATATAAAAGTCAAAAGATGTAATGTAGTAGCTCTTAAAGTGTTGAGATTCCTCTTTGCACTGCATTTTATTACACACTTTTAGTTAAAGTGATGTGTCAGCACTAACTAGCTTTATTGTTGTGGTATAAGTGGTTTCTCTAATGAATAAATCTTGAAAGGAATAATGATGTTTCACGTTTCCCTTATTTCCTATATGGTCCGTGACCTTTTGGATGGTGAATTAGCAATATTTATATTTTGATGTTAATCTTGTGTGATAATGTTGTATTGTGAGACAAGTGAAAAGCATTAGCTTCTTTTAAAATTTGAATTTTTAGTAATTCAAATAAAATTATTAGGTACTAAATAACATTTTATTAACATAATATTTCAAACAAGATAACTTATACGAGACGAATAGCATACGAAACTCAAAATAAATTAAAAAGATTTAACAAAATAAGTCTAATAGAATAGGTCCAACAGAACACTTTGTAGACAAGTTGGATTCAGATAGCTTAATAGGACTAGGGTTACAAAATGGTGGGTTAAATTGAATTTAAATAAATTAAAATGGTTTAAATTACAATAAATAAATTGATCACTGTATAAGATGTCACGTAGAAGGGATAATATTTTATTGTTCTTATAAATTATTACTCTCTCCTCTATATTTTATATGTCACCAATTAATTTGACATGATATTTTTTTAAAAAAAATATTTTTGGAATTAGTGTCTAAAACAATTCTTAAATAGTTATGGGGTTGTAAATCATTTTGTTAACAATAAAAGAGAAATCAAAATTAACAAAATATTTTTAATTTCTAATTATAATAAAATAATATTCTTTTTTGGATGGACAAAAAAAAATGTCACATAAAATGGAATAGAGGGAGTACTTGTATATAAAACATAGAACTGCTAGCATCTTCAACCATTTTAATATATTGTAATGTATGGAGTTATTCATGGTTATGGTTAAAAAATTAAATTGAGCTGCAATTTGAACTAAATTGATTTAAAAAATTGATGTTTAATTTGATTTGGTTTTAAATTTAAAAATGATATTATTTAATTAGTTTTAATTTTACTAAAAAAATTACAAAAATAATGAAATCAAACCGAGAAATTATGTCTAACACCCCAAACATTTTTAAGTTAAGATCGAGTCATCCTTCATATGTGTATAAGGTTGCACCTAATAATTTCTAATTGAGCATAACTGTTGAAGTCAACTTTTAGTGCGGGAATAGATTTGAAATTAAATTAGGGTCACAAGAACTCTCTAGCACAAAGTTGAGTTAAAAGTTTTCTTATCAATTAAGTTTTGATATAAGATTTTATAAAAATTAAGTGATCCAATGACTTCAAATGGTGTATATATATACACACACTATACAAGTATCATATAGAATGAACGCAATCCTCTGTGATACCCAGACGGTATATTGATACCCAATTGATATCATACAATTTTTGAGGTTTTTTTAATAAATAAAATAATTAAAAGAAAATTATTAAAGTTACAAACTTATTTATTAATTCTAAATTGGTAAAAAAATATATTATTTGTGATACTCTATCGATATATTGATATCATATCGGTATCATATAGGATTGAGTTTGATCTTCTGTGATACCCTGTCGATATATGTATATTGATAGATCATATAAAGTGGGTGCTGACGTCAACATAATATCAGTACGCGAATTTTAATAGTAGAGAGCCATAAAATGTAAAAGGATATATGAATGCAAATAGTTTACTTTAAGGGACATAAATTTAGTTTTTACTTAAAATAATCACGTTTTATGATACATTAAGGATTATTTCCATCAAGTTCATACATTAAAGATCAAATAAAATTAAAGTTGATACATTAAGGACTATTTTCTCAAAATAACTTGTCTGGATACTTATTTGTAATTCTGATATAATTCATCCTAAAATTAGTAATCAAATAGTATAAAAGTAATAAAATTTTATTTCATGACTATCTAATCCATATTTAGCTGTCTCTTGGAAAGAAGCAGCGGTAAATATATGGAAGTACACATTGCAGATTTTAGCTCGGCGCTAGCCGCTAGTAAAGAAGGAAGCTTTTTAACAAAAAAGGGGAAAAGGCTATGTAAAGAAGGATTTATGTCGTTAGTGGAGAAGGGAAAAGAAGTCATGGGTAGGGCTGGCTGTGAAACTTACCATCAATTGCACCATTATACACCAGTGGCATTTTTCCAAAAGAAAAGTGGACCCCTAATGAGTAATGCCTTTCTTACTTGGATATAATATTTATCTGTTCCTTTCCTTGGACCTTTGCTTCACTATTTTACAGTCCACAGTTACTAAGATGACCTGCGTAGACTCGGTGTCAACAACCCCATCTCGTCTTCTTCCCTCAAAAAGGTAAAGTTTTTGCTCTCACTTTACTGCCATTTTAATGAATAATTGAGTCAAATTCAACAACGCACCTTTTCTTGGATTTTTATTCCAAGATTCTAAAATGGGTATGCCGATTTGGATGTAAAGTGACAACATTTGAATCTTGCCAGTTTTTCTTTTACGAATTTAGTCATGATTCATCTGTCTTAATGGAGTATGAGAACATGATTTCCCCTGTTCGAACCCCTGTGACCCGGTTATTTTATGGAGGCAGGGGAATTAATGTAAGGCCTAATAATGCAATTAAATCATGGTTTCCTGCTTTTTCCCTTTCTTGTCATCTTGAATTTTCCAGATTTGTGAATTTAGGGCTGAACTAAGGGTTCTATTTTTTAAGCATGAGTTTCTCCTTCAGTGTGTTACTGTGGCTAAGGGTCCTCAGAAACAGCCTCTATACCTTCACAAGGTTGGGTAAGACTGCATACACATTACTCTCCACGTACCCCACTTGGTATGTTGTTTTTGATTTCTCTTTCAATATGAATATAGTGTGGGGGAGTAACTCAGTACCTTCTTGTTGTATCTTGAAGATGTCTTCTTTTCTGCCTTCTGGACGGTGGTAATGAAGGCATCCACAAATTCGACGAATGAGCCTATTGAGTTTTCAGGCAAAAGGGAGTACCAGGTTAATGCTCCATTCGCCAGCATTTTCCCAAACTTTTAATTGGAATGGATTCTATCTATGCTTTGTCAGGTCATTCTCTTTGATTCCAGTTGTGTAGGTTGTTTCACTGTGACATGGTCCCTGGGATCTGTGGTTCCATCATACTTCACGAGCATTTTCCCAAACTTCTAATTAAAATGGATTCTATCTATGACTTTGTCAGGTCATTCTCTTTGATTCCAGTTCTGTAGGCTGTGTCACTGTGACATGGTCCCTGGGATCTGTGGTTCCATCATACTTCACGAGATGCAGCATTGTGAACTTTTGAGTATAGTTAGGGGGCAGCACGTAGTTTCCATGGTTGTTGAGAGTATCTCTCTACATCAATACCCTTGAGTATGAGTGGAGCCCCTGAGATCTGATCAATGCACTCATTTTGCCCTGTAATCCGTCTCTAAATGGTCTAGAGCTGAGGGTCCATTTGGCCATGTGAAATTTAAAAAAAGTAGTTTTTGTTTTCAAAAGTGAAAAATGGCATTCGGAAATTGGGATTGAAATCTGCAGTTCCGGGGCATCAGTGCCTTGACCTATCTACGAGTTATCGAGCCCCCGGTTCCTAAGTTGCCAGGAAGCCCCTCGGTAATAGAGCTTCCTGGTATCGAATTTGGAGTGTCCATGTGTTGACATTTGCGGTCATGGCCACAACACCTCACTGTTCTGCCTGTTCCATCTTCTTGTTGGGTTGTGAAGTTATTCTGTTGTATGACCAATCCTTGCACCTTTTCTTTTCAACCAGGTTGTGTGTTTTCTTTTCTTTTGTTTGGAAGTCGTTGAGGTGACATTTCCCTTGACGGTCACGTTGTGCTGAGTTCCCAGGAGTTTGGCCTCAAGTCTATTGTTGCAATTGTGATCTGCTTTGTCCTGCCATTATACTCCTCCAAAAACAACAAATACAAAATCAATAAAGGATCAATATCGTTTTTGAACTATCACATAATTACTAGGGCCCTATTGTGGGCGCCAAACTGTTTGACCTAAAATTATTTGTTAGGTCAACCAATTAACTTTACAATATTGATGTCACAAGCAATGCAATTGATCTAAATCAAATTGATCATTTGATGATGAATTTAGTGAAAATAACATGATAACAGTAGCAAAGTGAAAAGTCAAACTGAAGCAACAGAGAGAGAGGGATTCTTATTGAATAGTCTGGGCCGACTGATGGAGAACAACGATGAACAATGATGTTGAGCAAAGGTATAATAATGTGTGCAATCTGATGTCTTACAATTGTGGAAAGATGGAGATATCTGTAGGATAATCTAATTGTAATTTACTCCATCAATCTCACATATTACAGTGATAAGATCGTGACGATTAGACTTGATTTAATGAAATTTAGGACATTTTGAAGTTTGGCCGTTGTTGGGAAGTTAATGATAGGGGTACTTTGGATCTTCTGGGTGTATCCTTCTGGGAAACTTTTGTCCAGTATAGCCAAACCGGACCCAGGAACTAGTTCTCAGTTGGCTAAGGATTCTTTGGTTTTTGACCAGGCTGTCATCGACTGAATTGAGGAAGACTGAGTTTCTTATGCTTTTGCCACGTATCCGATCAAATAGTCTTCCCCCAGTATATCTATTACCAATGCAAAAAGGGGTTTTCTATTACTGTGTAGATAAGTGTTTGGCATTTTTCCTTTGTATTTGCACTGACACTTTGTCTTGCCTATACCTGAATTGGTACCCCTTCTTGTTTCTTGCTTGTGGCATGTTTATTATGGGTCTTCATAATTTCTAAGGTGTCAAAATCAGTCACTATTGGCATTTTGTGGAATGGCAGAATTTGTTTAATTAATTTGCAGAGTGTTGTTGGTCCTATGCATTGTCTGATAGCTTTTCAAGCCTTCTCAAGTAGTCTTATTTTCATATCTTTTGAAAATATCGCATTATGTGCAATATTTTGAAGAGGGGAGAGATGGTCAAACGTAAAAGATTATTTTTTTTGTCAAACTCACATGGTTTGCAGTCATGAATGGTTCATTTAATCCCTTTACAGATATGTATATATCTTTGCCTTTGTCACTTATCCTCAAATATACACCATTCTATGTAAGAGGGTTTTTTTTCTTCTTTTTTTTGTTAACCTATGTAAGAGGTTAGATACATGTATATGAGATGAATGTGAAAAAAATGACACCTAATATATCTTTGTCCTGATCAACTCTAAATTCCACAGACGGTGAAAAGATCCTGCAGTCAAAGAAGAATAGCACAAGTCATACCTGAAACATTTACAATGAGTAATAGCTTGTTACATAGCCATTATTCAAGTGGTGGAATCCCATCAGAGATTGCTGAGAATTTAAAAGATTTTTTTCCTGAGGATGGCGATTTGAGTTATGAAGAAGTTCTTTTGCAACAGGTATTACAGAATAAAATGAATGTTTTCTGCACAAGGTTCAATGGGGAACGGCCCTTTTGTTGACCATTTCTCTATTCCTAATTCAACAGTTAACAATATTTTCTGTTGACAGTTGGATTGTTATCTTGCAGGAAACTGTTTATTTATCATTTCAAGCAAATGGGAAAAACAAGAATATGAGCTCTGAATATGGTCAAACCAGTAATGGGGATCAGTTATCAGCACAAAAGGATGATTCTTCTCAAAGCCCTGAATCACAGTTGGCTCTGGATGAAGCTATAGCTAGATCATTGCAGTTGGGGGATGATTTTGAGGATTTCTGTAGAGATGAACTTAATTCTACTGTGGCTGGTAATTTCATAAGAACATTTATTCAGTAAATTTCTTGGTCATACAACTTTTGTCTCTGCTTTGGCTTAGGGTACAATTCACATAGTGAGGCGGCTGGTAATTTCATAAGAACATTTATTCAGTAAATTTCAAGCTTTACCTTCTTCCTTTTTTATTTTTAACCACAGTTGTTCTTTCTGTGGTTAAAGAGATGTGAGTCGTCTTATTCTAACTGCCGGTAAGTATAACCATGAACAATGACATTTAGATGCCAAGATGTTGAAACTTTGCCAAAATGAAGTCTTTCTTATGCTGAACTGTAGGAGGGACGAAAGACTAGTGGCTTGTAATCTAACAACTTACATGCCAAGGATAAGGAACTCTCTGAATGAACATAAATATTGAGATAGTGAAGACCATGAAATGTACTAGTAATTGCTGATAGAACAGCTTTTTCTCAGCACACCCAATGTTATGAACTTTTTATACCAAAAAATGCAGTTGATTACCTTTATGATGCAAAGTGTGCTGTGAATCATGTATTTGTCATTTCTTTGAATCAAGTATTAGTTATTCTGTTTCTGTAACAAGGTTACAATTTTTTATTCAAAATACAGCTGCCATTCACCGATATGTTCGCTTGACACATCGTCTCCGATTGTAAAACGTGTGAAATCTGGTGGACACGGATGTTCACAAGGCACACTTATGATCACGTGAAGTGCCTTATCTAGTCACTACCTTAGTTTAGATGTCTAACTGGCTTTGAATGTCTATCTACGTATTTGCCAATGTTTTAGCTTAGAAAATCATTTTGTGGTGATTACTTGAGCATTTCATTGGTCAATAATGGAGTGAAGCATGAGGATTTTGTGTTTGGTGATTAGTAAAAGTTGCAAAAATCAGAAATAGTCTTTATGTTTATTGGAGCAAGTGATATGGAGTAGGAGTGTTGTTTTTAAGTTTTGATAATTTGATGAACTGTCGATCCTGATTTAGGGACCTGGTCCGACGTGTCGAACCTGCTTTAGGGACCTGGTCCTACTTGTTGATCGATTGTCAAAGATCCAATGGAGAACAGCTGTAAAGTTGCCACCACCTGCTGTGGTTGGTGAACAACAGAGCTCTTAGCCAAAAAAAAAATATGCACGAGGCTGTTTGTTTTGTACGATATATATATGTGTGTGTGTGTGTATATATACACACAATCTGATGTGGAAAGATCCATCCACTCACATATACATACTCTTTTCAAACGGCAAAAAGGTGTTCTTGAAAGCGCTCAGCACTCAAAAGCATAATGGCTTGGGAGACCTGATAGAGCTTCGAAGAAAAAATCTCCTAGTTGTAAGTGCATCATAGTGTTATGAAAACTGATTGTAAGATTAGTTCCTGATCTTATAAAGGAAAACTAATCATTCTCTTCACTGTCAGTTGAGGTGTATGACTAGACTTGGTCGGTGTTGCTCCGTGAGAGCTTCTGTTAGCTAGAGTTAGTTAACATTATAAGCAATAAAGTTATTGCTTTGAGTCATGTAATAAAAGTGTTACGAGAGGGAGGGATTAAGAGTTTAATCCTGGGATTGCATGAGTTTGTAATCTGAAGCTTGGCTCACTGTTAGTGAAGGTGTCTGGGAAACTCTGAGAGTTGGGTCATGGTTTTCTCCTCCCTTGAGCAAGAAGGTTTCCACACAAAATCGTGTGTTTTCTTGCTGCACTTTACTGCTTTATTGTTGTAGTATCTGATTGCTGTAGTGAAGGACCTGGTCCCTGGATGAGTGAGAATCGCATACAAACTAACAAGGAATGTTGAGAATATTTTGTATTATGCTATGTCAGGTATTATAGTTCTTCAGTCTTCTAAAGCTGTTTCAAAAAGTGACTCATATTTGAGATTGTTTCACAGGTGTGTGTATGTTCAGTATAATCTAGCCACAAGCTAGATTGTACATCTAAACAACTCTACAGGTGAAAAGAAGAGTATGAACTAACTAAATAAAACAGGCTTTCCTTCGCGGAGGTTTTAAAATATAGTTTTCTATTTTGGAAATATTCAGTTAAAGTATTATTGGATTAAGTGTCCACATTACTCATAACCAAATGACCTCCGCATTATCTGCAGGCATCAGGGAATCCCCTCCTAGAGAATCAGCTCCGGTCAGGGTATGGTGCAACTTTTTTTAGTTCTCGTATGGTTTTTTATGTTTAATAGGAATGTATTATGTATGCAAGAGTTAATGCAAGCTTCTATTGTTAAGTGCAGGCTGAGAATCCGAACACGACGAGACAAGATAATATTGATCCAGATAATATGACCTATGAGGTTAGACTGGAATCACTATTTCTTCTTTTTGATTAAGTTTGAAATAGTAAATATCGAGTGCAGGAAAGGTAATTTACGCACCAGGTTATGTACACAGATAACTCTTGCTATTCTATCTTTTGCTACCGTGTGATTTTCTTTTATTATGTTTCAATTGTCTTCTTTCATTTTGGTAGGAATTGCAGTCTCTAGGAGAAGCTGTTGGCCAGCAGAGCAGAGGGCTTTCACAAGACCTCATACGTCGTTTACCGACTTTCAAATACAAGACTGGATTCTTCTCAAAGAAAAAGAAAATGGGAGAGTAAGGAATAAATTCCCTTGTGATATAATTTTTTCTGTCCTGTCTAAGTCTTGTGTGTTAGCATTTAGAAAAAATCCACTGGTCCTTGTATAAAAATTTACTGATAGATGTTCTAGTTCAATAATTAACCCATTCTGTTGATGACCTGTGTTTCATTCTTATCAGCATAAATCATTACTGGTAATTTTTTGGTGTTTCTGAATATATATTTTGGCATTTTTATGTAGCGAACTGCTGTCACTGCCCTCACTAACATTATCGTCTTTTTCATTTTCTGGTCTCCATTTCTTTATATATTAAAAAGTAAACCCTCGACAGAAGTTGCCATTTAATCCTGTTTCCAACATTCACCCTTCATACATTGCTGGCAGCTAAAACAGTAGTCGGTATTTTTAAGTAGCCCCATTTGACAACATTTTGAACAGGTTTCCTGGAAAAGATGTTTGTAGAGGGTGATGATTAGAGTGTACAAATAAACACCTTCAAACAAGTTGAGAAAAAGTATGATCGTCTGACTTGGTCTGTACAATTTCATTGTATGCAGGTGTGTTATATGTTATGCTGCATACAGAAGCGGAGATATGTTGACCACTTTACCTTGTGCACACATGTTTCATTCAGAATGTATTAACCGCTGGCTAAAAGAAAGAAAGGTGAGAAATCATATCCTCATACTTAAGATAATGTCACCATTCAAGGTTTTCCTGTTCTAATTTTTTTTCTTCAACACTAAAGTAAGAACATATGATAAAAACATCAAAGAGGCTCAAAGAGAAGTTTTTGGTATTACTTCTCACCATTCGTGTGAAAAATGAGATTTCGGATCCTAGCATACTAGTCTGGTTGAAATGTGCCAACTTTGTTTAGATGCAGTGGCTGTAAGTAGATCTTCTTCATCTCTAAGTCTCTGGTGAAATTCTCATCAACTTATAGTAGTTCTTAATCTCACATTTGGGCTTTCCTTTTAAAGCACACTTTCATAGCTTCACAAACAAATAGTATTTTCATCTTTTAATCGGTTAATTGCAAAAGTTCTAGAATAACCTCTGTATAGGAAAAGGATGAAGGATGACTAGTTAGGAATTAGGTTGAAATGGATAAATGTGCAAAAGTCAGCTCTTTGACAATTGACATATCTTTGTGCTAAACGATACCACTTTGGGAAGTTTCAACTCGTTATCCTTTTGAACTCAATACCATGTAAGGGTACATCCTACAACCCCAGAGCTCACTTGTGGGATTACACTGGATATATTGTTGTTCAATATTCCACTTGTACAGTAGAAACACTTTTCTTTTGGCTGCAGTAAAACTAACTATTGTCTGTGTTTGTTTTCTTTTTTTTGTATGTGTTGTCACAGAACTGCCCCCTCTGTTATGAAGAGGTGAAAGATGAATGACTGGCCATGGAAAGGCTAAAAGCCTTGTTGCTCAACTGGATTCTGCCTTTGAATTCAACTTTTCGTTAATGTAATAGAGAGAATAGCCTCCTTTAAAAACTACTTATATCTGGTTTGTAAATAGTCTTCTGGATTGATTCCCTATCTGGACATATGAATGAGACTGTTAAGCAAACAAAACTGTCTACTCTTTGCTTGTGCTATCAGCATATCTTGCTAAACATGGACTTCGATATGTCTAATATAAAAAAACAACTTGAAAGTGACCAATTTGCAAGCACAACATTTTTGGTTGAGATAACATCCTTCTCATTTTTGTTTACACTGCCAGTGTCCAAACATGTGTTTTGAACGTGTATCCTATATTATTATTATTCAACTATATATTTATAGTCAATGTTATACTTGTTTTAAAAGAATTTAATTGAGCTATACATAAAAGTTACTGATATATAAAAAGATTAGCATAATTACATATTCTTACACTCTTGGGAATAAAGTTAGAAGTCATCTCTATTGTGTTCGTGCTTATTATGATATATAATTTACTTATATCTCTAAAAATTTGTTGTGAGATTTAACAATTATACAAGAGATGAAAATAGTAAAAAATAATCATGGCCTTTCATTTGATGAAAAGAGAACACGTGACCAAACCAGAACTTTAAGTATGAGAATACAGGGATATGTCAAACAACAACTTGGTGCTAAGCCCAAAACTATCGAACTTTCATACTTAACATGTAAATAGATTTCTTAGTTTGTAGTCACACGTCTCAGACAATGATTGTTAATCAACCAAATTCATAAAATTCTAAAAGATTAGTCATCTAAAAAATCATATTGCACCTATATAACATGAGTTATATCACTACACCATCTTATCTTAAGGATGCCAAGAAATAATTGAAAAGCAATAAAAATTGATAAGATTTGCTAAAATGACAAATATTAGATATGTTATTACGGGTTGTAACATTACATAATATTAATTACGGGTTTTAATAATTTAATTAGAGTATAATGTATATATTTGTTATAACTTCTAATTAAATTATTAAAACCCGTAATTGTTAAAACTTGCAATTCATTATCTAATATTACAACCCGTAATAACATATCTAATATTTGTTATTTGAGCAAATCATTCATAAAATTGTCTGTTGGCATAAAGTTCATAAGAAACTAAAAGTCCACCGATTCTTTTTTATTTTCTTGCATGGAAATAATATATATGTAAATGCACAACCTAAAAAGTATTAAACATAAAATGAATGCTACACTGATTTAACATGAAAAAAAAAAGATTACCCGTCCAAATGGTGCTATGCAAAATTAGGCATTGAGCATAATAATAAGTTTAAATGAGAAGGATCAATAGTTTTTATAGGGTAAAAAAACTCTGGCACAAAGCAGAAGCAACGTATAAATTATCCATTTATGTGCACTTATGTGCTGCAATAAAAATTAACAAATTATACATAAGTATCATTATCAGAGGAAGATCAAAGGCCAAAAACCATTAAAACTGAAAAGTAGATTGATTGTTATTGGTAGCTGAAGTGTTACTCTCTACTTGGTGAGATAATAAAGTTAATATAACTGATGCCTCCTGTAATTGCTAGAAGATGAATAATCCTCCGCAACTAACCCATTTAATGCAGCTTAAATTAAAACTTAATCAAAGTTCTCTTGAAAAAGATAAATTATTACAGCTGAATTATCATTTAATAGAAGTTTTTTTTTTAAAAATAAATTGTCAAACAGTTTTTATATAGGCATTTTCGTAATTGGACTATTAATTATGACTTCCACTTTTTGTATAGTATGATGATATGATGATATATGATATTAATATTAATTGCAAATTCTTCAAATTATTTATCTTTTTGTTATTTAATATTTGATTAGTTAAATAATTTATAATATTTTAATTTAGTGTAGGAGGCAAAATAATAATCTAATTTTAGACTTAGAACTTTCTATGTGTATGTGTAAATAAGCGGATATGTTTCTCATTAATACTTCAGCACAAATATTCGATACTTATTGACGATTTGTGTCATGAACGTTCAACACTAGATATAAATTTACTAACAACAAAATTTGTTTTATATATATAAATATAATTTTTTAATAAAGAGTACTTGATTGACCACTAAGTTATAGTAATTTGTCAATGATCCAACTATGTGATCATCCTATTTAAAAAACACACATAGTCTATGGAGCAACGACTAAAATTCGCGTGAAATAGGAAACTATTGTCTTATGTCTTGAAAATAAAAGACAACTATTAGTTATGATTATCATATCTAGAACATTATCCCTAATTTCAACAATTGAGTTGTAGTAAATATTTTTATATTCTTATGCGTTTGGCAATTGTCCTTTTTTTTTTTTCAGATAGAAGAGTGTCATTCACGTGTTTTAATATTAATAATTTCCCTTTCTAAGTTATAGTTCTTATAGTTTTATATTCACAACTTGGGCCAATTAGTTGTCTCTATTTAATAAAAAATATATCCAAAGTCTTTTCAATGATGAAACAAATAGGGGAAAGATAAACGACGTGACTCACGTGCTTTGAATATTATTTTTTTGTTACAAAGTTGTTAATTATAGTTTATAGTGGTAACATGGCCAGTTTGTCTCAATTAAACTAAGCTTAAATATAAAGAAAAATAGATTGCTAGGAGTAGCTTAAAAGGTTCCATAATAGGATAGGATCCTAAACGTGAAGAGAAGTTGAATGCCATTCACAATAGATGATAATACAAGTGAACTATCTTCCTTGACAGATAATGAAGACATAATGCAATTAAAGCAAAGTCAAATATACCGTGTGAACTCAATTTAAATATGCTGCAAAAATGTGGGCTCAAAGATATTTAGTTGATTAGACATGATTTGTTGAATAATAATAGTAATAGTCGTGTCGTTTTCTATCTCCACAAAACGATTAAGACATTATCTTATGAAGTGTCCTACAACACATGGTATGAATTACGTGAATTTGTCGGCTTGTACTACACATTTAATTTATCCAATGATATCGAAAGATGACAAAACAAATTAAATTCTACACTATTTAAAATCACTTGGAATCTGTCAAAATGAATGTGGAAACCCACATAATCAAATAGTTCTTAATGAGCTAATGTTTTCATGTGTGGTGATGAGAAAATGATCAAATTAAATGTATGGGGTAGAAATATTTTTGTCTTTTTATGTATATTATTTATATGAAAAATAATTTTTAATGTATATGAAAAATAGTGTTTGATGTATACATACTCTTTTGGTCCGTCCTTTAAATTATATGGCTGAAATAGTTTGTAATACATGAAAAACATTACAACTCTCATAGTAGTTTTTAAGTGTGACTGTTTTGGTCTTTGCATAATCTGACTAAGGACTTGTACAACAAAACATATGTCTGGTCTAGTAATTGTGAGATAGATCAACTTTCCAACCAGTTTTTGATAACCAATTATATCATGCAGTTCAGTATCACTTTTGGTTTCCACATGAACATCATAATCTGTAGTGGTAAGCTTGTTATTTGCTTCCAAGTGAGTACGGATTGTCTCACTTCTGAGATCAATTTTAAGCTATACTTTCTTTGGTTTACAAGTATTCCTTTCTCTATCTCATGACTTCAATTCCAAGAAGTCTCCTAAGTCTTTAACCTTGAAGTGCTAATGTAGTGTTGTTTTTGCTTCTTCAATCAGCTCATTTGTACTTCCTGTAATTAATAGGTCATTAACATATACAAGTATGATGACAGTATTAGTACTTGCCTTCTTTGTAAATAATGAATGGTCATATGCACTCCTGCAGTCACCAGTGCATCTGTGAGTTTGATATTCCGCTGTAACGAAACTTGTTTAAGTCCATATAATGACTTAACTAGCCTTCTTTTCTCCTTTCTTACAGAACCCTTGCGGCAAATTCATATATACATCTTCATACAGATCCCCTTGTAAGAATGCATTACTAATATCCATTCGGGAGATACACCAATTCTTATAAACATTCAAGCTTATGATTGTCCTTACAAATACCATCTTTGATACCGGGGAAAAGGTGTCATGAAAATCTAGTCCAATTTTGTTATACTCCTTTAGTTTTTCTACAAGCCTTGCCTTATAACTTTAATTTCCACTTCACCATTTGACCTGTACTTGAGCTTATATGCCCACTTGGATCCTATGGCCTGCTTGCCTGCTGGAGGATCTACTATGTCCCAAGTATGGTTCTCCTGTAATGCTTGAATTTTCTGTTCCATTGCTTCAATCTATTTCACTTGGATTCGTGTGACACTCTTCTGGTAAAGTAATTTCGTCATAAAATTATCTTTTAAATACTTGACCAAAAATTCCATCAAAATTATTTTTGTATTTGTTTTTAAACACCTTTCGATATTTCAATCTAGTTTTAGCTAAAATGACTTTAGATGTTACATTTTATTTTGAGAAGGATATTTTGAAACTGAGAAGAACGTAAGGATAAAATAGCAATTCCTCTAGTTTATATTAAATAATAAATGAAAAAGAGCCTAAAATGCCCTCGAACTATTGATAATGGTGCAAAAATATCATTGATCCACCTATTCGGTCTAAAATGGCCCTTATCATTCACCTTTTGGTCCAAAAATATCTTTCATTCAACTTTTTGGCTCACTTGTACCCCTTGAAACTAACAACATTCTCTTTTATTTCTTTTTAAAATATTTGTTATGTTTCATTTTCTTATGGAACAAAGTAAACCTCATCCCTAATTCTTTTTTTACAAAAAAAAACTTATATATATATATTTTTATGAAAAGTTTGTTTTGGGGTTATATAGAGAATATTATTTTGGTTCGGACAAAATATGTGAAAAAATCTAATTAAAAAAACAAACTAGTAGTTCTACTGTAGCTTTTTTAAAAAAAAATTAGGGCCATGAAGAAGGTATATTTTTTAGATTTAATAAATTATGGGGAAAAATTCTTCAAAAAACTCTCTTAAAAATCTAAAGTTACAACAATACATAGTTTGAATTTTTTTTTTTAAAAAAAACTACACATACTTGTATTTTATTTAGACAAAAATAATTAACCTTTTAAGGATCAAAGCGATAAACCGATTTAGCTTTCTTTAATTGTTTTTAATTTAATCAAATTTGAATAGTTTTCATTATTTTTGTTATTATAACATTAAAAAAAAAACTTACTCTTTGGATAAATTAAAAATTTACTCTTGGATAAATTTAAAACTTACTTTTTCACTAACTTCATATATTTTTAAAAAGTTTTCTTTTTTAGAAAGCTAAATCAGTTAATTATTTTGATAAATCACTTTGATCACTTTTTAAAAAAATTACTTTGATCCTTAAAGAAATACATTATTTTGGTTTGGATAACTTATGGAAAGAAATCTAATAGAGATGAGGATTTATTTTATTCTATAAGAAAATGAAACATAATAAATATTTAAAAAATAAAAAAAGATTGTTAGTTTCAAGGATATAAGTAGGCCAAAAAAGTGAATGAAAAACATTTTTGGACTCAAAAGTGAATTGCAGGAGCATTTTAGGCCGTGAATGGAGGACATTTTTGTCTATTTCAATAATTCAACGGCATTTTAGGCCATTTTCCAAACAATAAATTGTTGGGATATGTCATATTCATTAAAAAAAATTACAATATAAACAAAATGTTACTTCTATTATTATCTTTTTGATTATTTTCAAACTATTCTTCTAAAAAAAAAATAAACTGTTAAAAGAGTCTCATTAAATAAAGGATAAATATAAAAAAATACAATAATTTTTTTGAATTTTGAACAAGACAATTATTTTGGATTATGTACAAATTTTCTAACAGTCCACTTAATATGGATTAAATTAGTCAAAGTAAAAACAGTCAGTCATATGCCCAATTAATTAATGACTTTTGGTTCAGTTGATTTTTAAGTACTTTGCTATTTATTACTAAATACATAGATGAGTTAAAAAATATTTATAAATTCATATAACCAACATATAAACTTAGTCAAACACAAAGTTATATTTCTTGTAACTTTATATGCATACATGTATATATTGTTAACCAAATTACTCCTGTCTGCTAAATCACATGACAAAAAGGACACAAGACAGATGTTCCCCACGGTGACCTGCATACTTATTACTGTGACACATGCTCATACTTAAGTTTTTCATTTTTGTAGTAGCATCTATAAAGTTGAACAAGTCTTTCAATTCCAAAACCATATATAGAGTAAAATCCTATTCAATTCTTTTTCCTAAAGTCATTCCTTCCCCTTTACACAATTACTCTTATCATCTTCTTTATTTTGATCACATCAGCCAATATAATTAATATTTGCAAAGCATATATGGGGGCTGGTATTTCTGGTTTGTTGGATGATGAGAAATTAAGCAGTGGTCGACCTTCAAAGACTGGGCTTGGAGACTTGCCAGAAAACTGTCTAGCTTTGGTACTCACCCATCTGGACCCGGTTGAGATCAGTAAAATGGGTCGAGTCAATAGGACATTCCATCAAGCTTCGTTGACTGACCTTGTCTGGGAGCAAAAGTTGCCTCAAAATTATCAAATTCTTGTCAGAAATTATCACTTGGATGACGATGAGTCTTGTACCTTAACCAAGAAACAGATGTTTGCTAGATTGTGTCGTCCCAATCACTTTGGGAGTAGCAGTAACAAGGTGCGTGCACATCACTCTTCTCGCCCGAAAAAGATTATATTGGATATGTTATTCTTGTTATATATAATTGTTTTTTTCAAATTCCTTCAGTTTTTTGGTTTAGAGAAAATTTATTTCACTAATCAACAGTGTAATCACATACGAATTACAATCCTTTTTAGAATCGAAAAGGATCTTAACTTAGATCAATATTTTAAGATTTATTTTTTGTTGTCATATTAATTACAATTATAATAATTTTTATATAATTTTTGAATATCTAAAATTTGTAAGTTTAAAATTGCAATTTATAGTATAAAAAACATGAATCATACCATAAAGATATTATTCCAAAAAAGAGAATTTCTCAGATATTTTTCAAGAAAAAGGAAACTTTTTCTTATTCTGTATTTGAGAAAATAACATAGACGGATCGGAGTTGCGTCTTTTTCGTCTTTTTTAATTTAATTATTTGAACAAGAAATCGACTCAATGGATGTGCCTCAAGACTTAAACTAGTTGTTTTCTTCCTTTTTTTTTTTTTGCTATTTCTTGTGTCAAATTTTCCATCTGATTAATTATATCCTGTTGGTAGGGATGGAGATATTACTGTTTAAGTGTTCATTGGTTATGGCAGGTATTTTGGATGGAAAAAAATGGAGGGATGTGTGTTTGTATATCGTGGAAGGAAATGAAGATAACAGGCATAGAAGACCGCAGATATTGGAGCCATATCTCATCTGATGAATCAAGGTTTGTCTATTTACTTCGTCCCATTTTAATTGTCGCTCTAATTCTTTCCAGTAATTATTAAGTTATCATTCCTATTTCAAATGGGACTTAAAAATCGAGAAATAACCTTGCTTTACATTATATTTGTTAAAACAATAAGTGGGGATATTAGATATGGCTTTGGTTATGGCACATGGATTTTGAACAATGTAGAAGATATTCTATTTGTTGTACATGCCAAAGAAAATACCGTGGAATATTGTGTGTATCAAGAAAGAGATTGCTTGAGAAAAAATTATATTCCAAGGCTACCATTCTAGCTAGAGTGTTGTTTTAATCTTTCATATTTAATGCATTTTCTTTTGACTTTATGTATATTTTAACACAGTAATACTATACATATACTACTGGTTTCTTCCATATTGGAGAGGAAGAAATTTACTAACCATCCACGGGCCAGCAGATACAATTTGACATTTGAACCAAAATGCTTTTACCTAAAACATCGGGGAAAATGAAAAAAAAGAATTATTTCCTGGCCCACTGAGTTACTGTTTTATCACCTAAAGATTTAAGTTACCCAATTGATAGTGTGAATATATATTACGTAGTATACTCCTTTCTCGGCTAAGTTGAGCACTTTAAGATTATCATATTTGCTTCAACTGCTTGAAGCAAGCATGTGAATATATCTGCTTAATTTCATGATGCCTATTAAAGTGTATACTTAATTTTATTGTGCCATTTTTATTAATTATTGTTTCTTCCTCTACTTCAACTATGAAATTACAATATTGCCCATAATAAATTATTTTCCCTTAAAGCAATTGCCGATTTATGTGTCTGCGATCAGCTGCTTGATATTACGATATTATCCCTAATAAATCATTTATCCAACTGCTTCAGCTATGAATAATTTGAAACATTTTAAAAAATAAATATAAATATTGACTCAGAATTTTATATGTCCAACAAAAATTGGAACTTAGGAGTAATGTGTATTATTTAAAAATTACTTAAAAATATTATAAATCAAATAATTAAAAAATATATTAAATTATTGACTTTTTAAATTTTATTTATTTACAGAAATTAAGAAAGAAAAATAATATATATTAGACGCGCGATCTTGGCGACTAGTACTATATACTATGCATGAGTTTTTCCTTTCTATATTAGATTTAGAAAGATATGTCGCTGGGAAATCTCATTTATGGATGCTTTTAAGAAGTCAACTAATCATATGCTTGAGATAAAAAAATGAATTTTCAAGATTATTATATAGTCTCATCAATGTAAAAAAACGTGGTATATATATAATTCTTAACATAGTACGTTTTCCGGCCACCAACCATAGACAATATAATGGTGGACCTACTTTTATGTATTATGACTTAAGAATGCTCCAGCTAGCTAGCACCTTTTACTTTGGTAGCCATATGCGTAAAAAATATCTTTAGCGTTTGTGGTTTGTTTTATATTTATTTTTCGTTAACTAATCAATTCATAAAATGTAATTATTCGTCTCCTAGTGTGAATCGGGAAATTTAAGTTGAAAGAACAAGGAAAATGTGGGGTAACTAAGTAAAGGGAAATGAAGAATTATTTCTCCCTTATCGATAAAATAGAGGAAAGTTGTTTTTATATTAGGAACACTTCTTCTAACTCTTAAAAAGTCAACTAGAGAGACCCCCTCATGTTGTCGTCGCTCAGCTCAGTTTCGGCTTCGTGAAATTAGTTAGTTTAACTATCTTTTAAAATTCACGGGTAGAACTGTTCCTTCCCAAACCTCAGGTGAGGGGATGAAATTCCTTAAGGTCACACAGTGAAATTTATGGACTCAGATACCGTGACATATTATTGTACTTTTGAATCTTTTTAATTGTTCAGGATTATACTGGTCCGCCTAATATTGTGTCAAAAATATGTTCACAGGTTCAACACATTTGCATTTCTCAAACAAATATGGTGGGTAGAAGTTGAAGGAAACTTAGAATTCGAATTCCCAGCGGGGCATTACAGCGTATACTTTCGTCTTCAGCTAGGAAAAACGTCGAGAAGACTAGGCCGACGAATCTGCACCGTGGATCAAGTCCACGGCTGGGACATCAAACCGGTCCAGTTTCAACTATCAACATCAAACGGTCAGCAGGCAACTGCACAATATTACTTGAATGAGCCAGGAAAGTGGATAAATTATCATGTTGGAGATTTTGTTGTGGACAAGTACACTAGCATGCCAACAAAGTTAAAGTTCTCAATGACTCAAATTGATTGCACTCATACTAAAGGTGGTCTTTCCTTGGATTCTGTCCTTATCATCCCTGCTCAGATTGGACCAAATAAAAGTAGATAGGGAATAGAATTGATGTAAGTATGTGAGTCACACTGCGGAGTGTCACTTAACTATTAATGAAATGTACATGTAAAAATTATGAAAGATGAGGATTTCATATGTTAGTAGTCCAAGAGGTGTTGGGTAATTTCTTCTCATCCGTTAAACTTTACTGGATATAACTATTTAGTAATTGTAGCAAGCAAGGACGCATTCAGAATTTGATTTAACGTGTTGAGTTTTTAAGATTTTCAACATTAAACTAAATTCTGTTATCAATCTGTATTACCAAAAAAAATAAGAACAGTGTCTGAATATTATGTAAGAACAGAAATCGAGCCCACTGAATGCACAGTGTGTCCTTAAGGAAATTATTCCCCTCAATGTACCCAAGGTGTTGGAATCGTTCCTCCAAGGTGACTGCAAACCACTCGAAGGTAGTATATCACACGATCATTTGACCAAATCCGAAGCCGAAGCCGAAGCCGAAGCCGAAGCCGAGCCAAGCGAGCAACGACGACGGCGTGAGGGGTCCTTTCCCCCTCAACCCTTTTAGCACCTAGAGTAGGTGTAATTTAATATATACACCTCTCTTTTCCTCTTTCTTTCCTAT
>DF359707.1:0-16387 GCA_000787875.1 Solanum virginianum
GTAGTAAAACTCTCATATTTTAAGAAAGTATTATATTTCAAGATATATATACAGAGAAAATAATTATTTTAAATCATTCTTAATCAATCCATCATGATATAAAATATCATCTTTCAAAATATGGACATGGGAGCATGAAATCCATCTTAATATCAAACCCAAACAACATTTTGGCATAAAACATCATTTCTTGTAAAACCCACATAGAGGACATATGTATAATACATACTAATAACATCATAAACAAGAGTTCATAAAAAACCCAAAAATAATCCATAAATCCATAAATACCACATAATACTTGACTTCATGATAATGCACAAAAATAAACCATAATAAAATGCATAGTAGTAATACCATATTCAAGAGTTCATAAATAACCATAGAGATTCACCAACTTCATGTAGTAGGAAAGGAGAAATGGTTGGAATTATGGGAAGGAAGTTTTCCACAATCAAACCCACATACGTAAAGGTTGAAGTTTCTTAAAGGAAATTGGAGGGAGACTTGGACGCTTGAGTTGGATTTTTGAATTCCAAAGTTGACCCTTGAGATTTCTTAAGATTGAATGGAATATTTGATGATGTTTTGGAGAGAATTTTAAGAGGGTTTTGAGGTTCATAGGGTTGAAAATGGCTAAGAAAAATTGGTCTTTCACATTTAAATGGGCATTGGGTTATTATCCAAATGCCCTAAGATGGAACAAGAAAATTGGGCAAAAAATTACACTGGTCCGCATCCATTCTGAGATGCGGACCAAACGCGAAGCAGATTCCAACACTAATCGGCGCCAAGGCCGCGTCGAGCCTGGGGTGCGGATGCTCACTAAAAATTGATTAATTAGCAAAAATTATTTTTCGCTACATGTTTTTTAAAATTCAAATTTTATTTATTTCCCACTCAATTTTTCCTTGATTAAGAATATGAAGTCAGCTTTTCAAAATCATGAACGAGATTTTCAAAATTATGCATGATTTTTGAAATATATTAAAATCACGATTATGGGGCATTCCATTGCACATGAGGGGTGTTTCAATAACTCATTACTCAATCGTTTTGACCCAATCCATTTTGAGTCAAGCAACTTTGGATTGGGTCGGATCTTGACCCGTTTGCTGTTTTGACCCATTATAACCTGCTCAAATTTAACTCAACCCGCCCAATTGTCACCCCGAGGTTCATATAATTTTTCAAGAAAATCAGACCCAAAACCCCGACAGCCCCAGAATTTGAGGGATATTATCAATCTCACACCATTAGTTCCTTTGAAGGTGCCATCCCAGAGGAAGTATGGACAGGCAAAAAAGCTTCATATAATCATCTCAAGGTGTTCGGATGCAGGGAATTTGTCCGCATTCCAAAAGATGAGCAAGCTAATTTTGATGCTAAGACAAAGGAATGCATCTACCTTCGTTCACCAATGGATGAATTTGGATACTGTTGCATCCCGGAAGGATACCTTAGACGTGGTCGGCACTCAGAGGCTATTGCTAGTTCCTAAATGAACCACTCGGTCTCATGATAGTCATTCAATCAACTATACAACGAAAATCATCAAAATATAAAACTTGTAATAGTGGGCAACTCAACTCAGTCACATCTACGTCAAGAATAAAGGTCGTAGCCCCAAAACTAATCTCAACATCCAAGTCATAAAATAGAATTCAGAAAACTCAGTTTTGAAATGGAAAATACCTCAACATCCAAACCATCATCTCTATGTCTATGAAGCCTCTATTTCTACAGTATAAAAAGGAACTATGACAGGCCATGAGTACCACAAACTCAAAGGGATTAACTCAAATCATTAGAAAGGAAATAAATAGTATCCTTTGAATGCGGGGGAGGACTCACCAATCTCTGAAACTATGGAACTCTGAACCTCAACGATTCGCCTGCTGAAGTCCTCTATCAGTTGTATTTGCATCATAAAATGATGCAGCATCAAATGGCATTAGTACATGGAATGTAAATAATATAGGCAGGATATCATGGAATAACATCTACTCATAAGATACTCATCTCAGCTCAGGATAAGGAGAAGACAATAACTCAGCAACATCAATCAAGACTCATACCATCACATCAACATCAAAGTACTATCACTATAGAACCTATCTGGGAGTTTCTTTAACCGACAACCATTACCTATGAGCCGGTGATGATATAACAAAATGATGTCATTGCCATATCCATTCAGTACCTTGTTAGGGTAAAGAATGTCACATCTGTGGATCCATAATAACATCAAGTCCTCCTTTGGGACTAAGGAAACATCTATTTTTACGGTTCGATCCTCTCCTAAGCTGGTACGTAATTAATGAGTGTGAGTGGGACTTACTCTTACTCATTTCAGTGCTCAATACTCCTTCTAGGACTCAACATGCTCATAATTGTCAAACACCAATATTTCTCATCATTTAGTCTCCTTTGGACATAGAACATCCACTCATCTCATCAACCATCAACTCATTAGATTAGGAACATTCTCTTAGAACTAAGTTCAAGCTTTATACGAATATAGGGACATCAATCTCATCAACATCATCAGTAACATCCTCAATACAGGACCACAACCACCATGACAAGTACATTCACACAAATCAATGCTCTAGACTCATCTCCTAAGTTCATTCTTGCAATCTTTAACAAAATAATCATGTAGAGTTTTATATAATAATTTGAATAAACCATTCAAGAAGTAAATCAAGTTTGTGATATCATCAACTTAAGAAAATACGTAAGATATGTACAATTTTCAATAGAATACTCAAGAATAGCACATATAGAACTCATTATATTCAACTATCAACTTTACCTCAATCAAGGGGTGCATGCAAGAACAATTTCATGCTTTAGATTAGCCTTACATACCTGGGATGAAGAACAACACCAATCTTCTCAAGAAACTCAACTCCAAACTCGAGACTTTTGACTCTTCTTCTTTTGTCCTCTCAAAACTCTCACTTTGAACGTTAAAAAAATGGGTTTTGAAACCCTTAATTTGAAGAAAATGACCTTAATACTTGTTTATTGAACTTGGGAGAGTTTCGGAAAGGTCCAAAATACCCCTCATGAAAATAAAAATAAAATAAAATATTTTGAGTCAAAAACTACACAGGTCCGCGAGTGCCTCGGGCACGAACCAGTGTATTTTGTGCCAAAAATCCTCCGAAAGAGTTTTTCCATATCCCATCGAAAAATTTAAAAAAATAAAGTGTAAATGCGCGTCACGCATCAACACTATTTTTTGATTTGCATCAAAAAATTATCTTTTGATCCGGTTGCTCTAAAATCCGACGAGACTATTTTCCCACTCAATTTTTTGTATTGATCGCAAATTCAATCTCTAATTTTCCGTTAGAGCTTGGAAAGATGCGTTATTCACATGTCTCTCGTCTAGAGGTATTTTGGTAATTTCATTGGACATTATAGATATAGGCTTTGGGATCTAATCAATAAGAAAGTTGTTTACAACAGAGACGTTGTATTCTTTGAAGACCAAATAATTGAAGATATCAAAAATTTAGAAAGGACAAGATTGAGAAATTGCAAAAGCACTGAACTCACTCCAGTCCAAAGTGAAGACAATGATAACACTCCTGAAACCAATGATGCTGAAGATCAAAGACCTCCATTAGAGCAAAGCAACCGGGAGACACATGAAGAGTCTCAATCTACCTCTCTGACAGCACCAGAGCTGAGAGGATCCCCGAGGGAGAAAAGACAATCTACTTGCTATAACATAGATGAATATATTATGCTCATTGATGAGGGAGAGCCTCAAAGCTACAATAAAGCAATTAATAATGAACATAAAAAAAAAGAGTGGATAAGAGCCATGCAAGAAGAAATGCAATCTTTGCACGAGAATCACACTAATGGAGCTACCAAAAGGGAAAAGACCCTTGAAGAATAAGTGAATGTATCAAATCAAGACCGAAGACAATAGCCCAAAGACTCGCTACAAAGCTCGATTGGTCATCAAAGGATTCAGACAAAAAAAAAAGTACTGACTTTGAAGAAATATTCTCTCCCATGGTAAAGATGTCATCTATCCGAGTTGTTCATGGCCTAGCAGCAGTGCAAGACATGGAGATTAAACAATTCGATGTAATACATAATTCATTAATATTACATTTTAGAATATTATGGTACCTAATGTGTGAATTACGATTTGCTCATTTGGTATGATGGCGAGAATTTGGGAAAATAAGCTTATTATAGGAGTATTCCGTTGGTTTCATGACTCACTTGATATAGTGTAGTCTGGATTATCAAATCAAACTATAATATGTTCATAGAATTTTCAAAAAATAATTATATAAAATTATAATAATTCATAATTTAAAATATTTAATAAATACTCGTTAAAAAGTTGGTCAAAGAAAATCTTTTTTGACTTTCTCAATAGTAAATGTGTCACGTAAGATGGAACAAAGGAAGCGCTTTATATTATATATCAACTAGAGAATACACATATCCATGTTAAGGATATAAATTTTGATTATTTAACCTTCGTTATGTTTTGGGGTCAAAAATGCCATGAACTATTATCCTGACTGCAAAGTTATGATCCCAAATAATTTAAAATTGGTCAAATATGTCATTCATTATATTTTCGGATCAAAATGTGTTCATCATTACATTTCTTGCTCAAAATACCCTTTAATCATTCAAATGGACTAAAAATATCATTTCTTCTAATGATTGTTCCAAAACAAGGAAAAATAGATAAGTGATTTTTTGAACGACGAAGACATTTTGATTTGAAAAAATAATGAATGGCAACCAATTTTAAATAGTTTCAAGATATTCTTGGCCTTTTCCTTTTTTCTTTTCCCCTAAGGCACATAACACAAAATAATATTTGCTTAAGCTCATGTTGACTAGCTATAAACACACATACAATATAGATACACATACACACACACCACTCACACTCTTACCAACAACAAAATAAAATGTCACACACACTATGATCTATGGTGGAGTTCAGGTTGACTAGTAAAAACTCACAAAAATGCACGTAAGTCACAATATGATCTTTGCTAATCAATTCATGCTGATTAGTTTAAACAAACACAAATACAACACAAGAAATTACTATAAAATTGTGTGGGAGAATTAGTTTCTTAGGCCTATAAAAAGCCTCTTTTCCCTATTGATTATAGACACATAATTCACATAACAAACAAAACAGGGGAAAAAAACAAGAAAAGAGCAAGAGAGAGATGGCAGATAAGGAAGGCAAGGGAAAGGGAAAAGCAGAGGAGAAAATTGGTCCCAAGAGAGGAAGTGCGATTCCTAAGGAGAAAAAACATGTTTCCGCCATGATGGGTGAGAAAATTGGTCAATCTGTTGTTTCTTTTGCCAAGAATACCAAAAACAAGATCAACCCTGATACTCATTAATCATCATGAATACTACTTAATTCTGTTATGAATATAACTAAGATGAAGGACGCTGTGAAAATATGTCAAATTATATTTTGCCCTAGGAAGATGCCGATATATAAATGAGTAAAATAATCTATTAGAACTATGTTATGAAGTTATCTCTTTATTTTCTTAGTTAGAATAATTCTGTAATCTCCCTCCATTTTTCCTTTTTATTTTTTCTTCTTCCCTTTGAAGATCTGTTACTAATTTTTATAATGATGAACTCTTATATTTATACATGTAATTCCAATTTTCTATTTCAATATAATATGGATTCGTTACATTGGTGCTTTCATCATTCATACTCCATGCCTCTTACCGAGTGCGAAGCCAAAAGGACAATACATTTGTTGAAAATTTTCAAAAGAGCAAGTAATTATGTTTCAAACCAAAAAGGGCAAAGGCGCAGGAGGCTCTGCGCCTTACGCATTGCACCATAACGGAAGAAAATTAATGAAGAAAAGAGAAAATGTGGCGCTGAAAATTTGAGATAAAGCGCACGCCACCATGCGGCTTACCTCTTTTTATATATATATATATATATATATATATATATATATATATATTTTTTATAGTTTAACTTCTTATCATTTCTTTTACTTAAATTTTTTTATTTTTTGCCTCGTCTTCTTTTTTTTTTTATATGAATATAATTTTGAATATGACAAATCAAATAAGCAATAAAAACTAGTCTCAACATAACCAATCACATCATAACTAATTTTAGCATAACGTGTATCCAAATCAAACAGCTTAGCCTTTTTTTTTAATAATCTTGCTATAATCATTAACGTTGATATTGTTATTAAAATCAAAAAGGGGCAAGTTCTAACTTTTAAAAGAAAATGGCAATGAAAAATGATATTCCTTGACAATACTCCACACTTATACTACCCCCCAAAGCAAACACACACAGACACACCAATACACACAACATTTGGCAGCCTCCTTGAGTTTGGACGACGTGTCATTCATTATATTTTCGAATCAAACTATGCTCATCATTACATTTCTTGCTCAAAATACTCTGTAATCATTCAAATGGACTAAAAATACAATTTCTTTTAATGATTGTTACAACACAAGGAAAAATAGATAAGTTGTCTTTTAATGACGAGGACATTTTGATATGAAAAAATAATGAATGGCAACCAATTTTAAATAGTTTCGAGATATTCTTGGCCTTTTCCCTTTTTCTTTTCCCCTAAGACACATAACACAAAATAATGTATGCTTAAGCTCATGTTGACTAGCTATAAACACACACATACAATATAGATACACATACACACACAACTCTCACACTCTTACCAACAACAAAAAAAATGTCACACACAATATGATCTATGGTGGAGTTCAAGTTGACTAGTAAAGACACAAAAATGCACTTAAGTCACAATATGATCTTTGCTGATCAATTCATGCTGATTAGTTTAAACACACACAAACACAACACAAGAAATTACTATAAAATTGTGTGGGAGAATTAGTTTCTTAGGCCTATAAAAAGCCTCTTTTCCCTATTGATTATAGACACATAATTCACATAACAAACAAAACAGGGGAAAAAAACAAGAAAAGAGCAAGAGAGAGATGGCAGATAAGGAAGGCAAGGGAAAGGGAAAAGCAGAGGAGAAAATTGGTCCCAAGAGAGGAAGTGCGATTCCTAAGGAGAAAAAACATGTTTCCGCCATGATGGGTGAGAAAATTGGTCAATCTGCTGTTTCTTTTGTCAAGAATACCAAGAATAAGATCAACCCTGATACTTATCAATCATCATGAATGATACTTAATTTTGTTATGAATATAACTAGATGGAGGACATAGTGAAAATACGTCAAATTATATGGCCCTAGGAAGATGCCAATATATAAATGAGTAAAATAATCTATTAAAACTATGTTACTGAAGTTGTCTCTTTATTTTCTTAGTTAGATTAATTCTGGAACCTCCCTACGTTTTTCCTTTTTATTTCTTCTTCTTCCCTTTGAAGATATGTTACTAATTTTTATAATGATGAATTCTTATATTTATACACGTAATTCCAATTATTTATTTCAATATAATATGGATTCGTTACATTGGTGCTTTCATCATTCATACTCCATGCCTCTTACCGAGTGCGAAGCCAAAAGGACAATACATTTGTTGAAAATGTTCAAAAGAGCAAGTAATTATGTTTCAAACCAAAAAGGGCAAAGGCGCAGGAGGCTCTGCGCCTTACGCATTGCACCATGACGGAAGAAAATTAATGAAGAAAAGAGAAAATGTGGCGCTGAAAATTTGAGATAAAGTGCACGCCGCCATGCGGCTTACCTCTTTTTTTATAATTTTTTTTTAATAGTTTAACTTCTTATCATTATTTTTACTTTAATTTTTTTATTTTTTGCCTCGTCTTCTTTTTTTCATTTTCTCCTTTCATATAACACTTCTTATATTCTTTTTATTTGTAACTTATATTATAAATTATAAATTATTTTAGTTATAGTTATTTTATTTTTTCATTAAAATTATTTAACTTTAATAAATATGGATAATTGTAAAGTTAAATTTATTTTTCATATATTTGACACCCAATTTTGACGTTATATTTTCTTAAAGTTAATAGTTTTAAAAAAAAATTATTCTTTAAATAGTTCAAAATACATTTTTTGTAATTTTAAAATAATTTATCAATAATCGTCCTTATTTTTCAAAAAGTATTAGGATTTTTATTAGTTTAGTTTGAATTTTAATTATTAATTATTTTTATCATAATCCGTTGAATATAAAATATTATTTTTAATTTTATTAAGTCATCACTTTGTATTAAATTATATTTTTAATATGTCATTGATTATATTCATTCATATTTATTTTAGTATGTTTAGCAGAGTCTAATAATTTACTTTTTATACAAACAAAAAATTGTACAAAGATATTTGATAAAACAAAAAATTATACAAAAATTATATTCAAAAGTAATTTGGTAAAACCACCCCTGTCATTTACTACCTCTTAATTCTTATGCGGAGTAAATATGGGACAAATAAAGATGGACAGAAGGAGTACTATTATGATAAATCTGCATTTATATTAAAAGTGAATTTTGCATGCAATGCAATGTAGATATATTATAAGTTGAATTTATTGGTGTAATACTTATGTTTATTTATATTTTGATTTTTCTTAAAATGTTCACTCCACTACTAAATTACATATATTTTATTAAATAGTTTATTACTCACTTAAAAATTACTTCTTAGATATCAATTAAAATATAGATAACCTAAAATTGTAGATAATTTTAATAATAATTTTTTAATTGAATAAACTTAAAATGGAAGTTTTATTTTTAAATAAGATGAAACTTTTATTTTTAAAGCTTCATGAGATGAAAATTTTAATTTTCTTTAAAAGTTAAATAACATAAAAAATTTATTTAAAGCTAAATAAGATGAATTTTTTTATTTTTAAGTTGAAAAAGATGAAATTATAAAAACACACATAATCATGGAAATGCATACATAAAAACATTAAAGTTAAATAAGATAAAAAATTTATCTTTAAGAATTACGGCTAATGCTTGTAAAGAAAATGTAAAAGGAAAAAAATTCACTAAATAAGGTGAAAGATAATTTTGTAAACAAACTTAGTCTCAGGAATAATGTAATGAATATAATTTTGAATATGACAAATCAATTAGCCATAAAAATTAATCTCAGCATAAACACCCCTCAACTTGGCGAACTAAGCTTAAATACACCCTCGAACTTGGCATGAATTATTAGTTTCGTCCTTAAACTATTGATAGGCTTAAAAACACCCCTCAACTTGGCGAAGTAAGCTTAAATACACCCTCGAACTTGGCATGAATTATTAGTTTCGTCCTTAAACTATTGATAGGCTTAAAAACACCCCTCAACTTGGCGAAGTAAGCTTAAATACACCCTCGAACTTGATACGAATTATTAGTTTCGTTCCTAACTATTGATAGGCTTAGAAATACCGGCCCCTTCCCCCCTCCCAGCTTCATGTTACTGTAACTTATTAAATTTTGATTTGAAATTTTGTAGAGCTTCATTCGCTGCCATATTTTTACAATCCTAAAAATCTGCTTACGAGATTGTCATATTCCGACCATGAAATTTTTAACATTTCCAGAAGTCTACATTGACAAAACAAATTATAAACAATATAAGAAAAGAAAGAGAATCAAGCAATTAAAAATGAGAATGAAAAAAAAATCAAATTTGCTTTGAGGTCGCCATTAATGAATGAAACGTTAAATGAGAAGAAGAAGAGTATTCTAGTAGTTTGATAATTAAAAGTTGCATGAAAATTTTCTTTTTTAAAAAAAAATAAGGCTGATGTGATCTTTTTTAACCTTTCACGCATTTTAAATAAATTGTACTCACTTGTTATGCTTTGTCACATACGGAAGGGGTGTATCTAAGCCCAGTTCGGCAAACTGAAGGGTAGTTTTAAGTCTATCAATAGTTTAGGAACAAAACTAATAATTTGTGCCAAGTTTGAGGATGTATTTAAGCTTGATTCGCCAAATTGCGGGGTGTTTTTAAGCCTATCAATAGTTTAGGGATGAAACTAATAATTTGTGACAAGTTTGAGAGTGTTTTTAATACTTCTCTCAATTAGTTAAATTGTATTTTCTTATGTTAATTAATAATTGGGTTAAAACTTATTATAAAATAAGAAAGGTAAACATAACTAAGGAAAGTCAAAAAAAAAAAAATCAAACTTGAGGGGAGGTTTGTGTTATTATCTTTTTTATTTTTTTTTATATCTATAATGACTTTTCAAATAAACTATACTAATTTAAATGACTTTATTAATAGCCCTTTTATTGATTATTGAAACACTAACACTTATGAAAAAGAGTGTTTTTTTTCCTAAACAAATATAAGAAAATTTGGTGGAGAACTTAAACTTGAATAACTATTTAATTAATTCACTTAGAGAATGTTCGTACAAATATGTGGGAAGATTATATTAAAGTATAGTTAGTTATTACTATTGTTGATTTATTGACTAGTGAAACTCTGTAAAGCTATGAGTAGTTGAAAATTTATAATAATATATAATCATAAGCATTTAGTTATAAAGAAATATAGAAATATATGATTTATTAATATTACATTTTAAAATATTATGATATCTAATTTATGAATTATGATTTGCTCAAAATATCCTTTAATCATCCAAATAGATCAAAAATACTATTTTTTTTAATGACTAGAAAATATGTCCGCACTTCGCGCGGGTCAAAGAGAATATAAATGAGTATAAGTAAAATTTTATGATTGCAATTGTCCATGATTGTTTGAAACTACAAAAATAGATACATGAATGAGACTACTACAAAAATAGATACATGAATGAGACTATCTTTAATGAGCTAAGGAAAGCCTCTAGTTTCTTTTAATGATTGTTCCAAAACAAGAAAAAATAGATAAATTTTATCTTTGAATAACAAAGACATTTTGATCGAAAATATAATGAATAGTACATTTGACCAATTTTAAATAGTTTTGAGATATTGTTAACCTCTTTACCTTTTTCTTTTCTCACAAGGCACACAATACAATATAATATTAGCTTAAGCTCATGTTGACCAGCTATAAACACACATACACAATACAGATGCATACACACACACACTCTTACCAACAACAAAAAAAAATGTCACACACAATATGATCTATGATGAAGTTTCGGTTGACTAGTTTAAACCACAAAAATGCACATAAATTGCAATATGATCTTTGTTTCAACTCATGCTGGGTATTTAAACACACAAAAATACACACACACACAAATACACAAACACACAAACACAACACAAGAAATTACCATCAAAATTATATAGGAGCATTGGTTTCTTAGGCCTATAAATTAAAAAGCCTTTTTCCCCATTGATTATAGACACACAATTCACATAACATACAAAGCAAGAAAAAAAAAAGAGAGTAAGAGAAAGATGGCAGATAAGGAAGGAAAGGGAAAGGGAAAAGCAAAGGCAATGGGAGAGAGCAAAACTGGCATATTTCCATTCACTCCCAAAAAAGGAAGTGTAATTCCTATAGAGAAAAAACATGTTTCCACCATGATGGGTGAGAAAATTGGTCAATCTACTGTTTCTTTTGTCAAGAACATCAAAAATAAGATCAATCCTGGCAAAAACAAGATCAACCCTGATGAAAATAAGATTAACCCTGAGTGATACTTAATTTTGTTATGAATATAAATACGATGGAGGACACACGTGGAAATATGTCAAATTACATTTGGGTCCTAGGAAGAAGCGTATATATAATGAGTAAAATAATCTATTTGAACTGTGTTATGAAGTTGTCTCTTTATTTTCTTAGGTACTTAGATTAATTCTGGTATCTCCCTCCATTCTTCCTTTTGATTTTTTCTTCTTCCCTCGGAAGATTTGTTACAAGCTTGGAATAATTATAATGATGAACTCTTATATTTGTAAGTGTAATTCCAACTATCTAGTTTAATATAATATTGATTCATTACATTGGTGCTTTCATAATTCGTACTTGATGCTTCTTTACCCAGTATGGAGCCAAACGGACAATACATTTGCTGGAAAATTTCAAAAGGATAAATAATTTTTTTTTAAAATCAAAAGGGCAAAGGCGCAAGAGGTGGTGCGCCTTACGCATAACACCATAACAGACGTTAACTGATAGAGAAAAGAGAAAATGTGGCGCCGAAAATTTGAGATAAGGTGCACGCTACCATGCGGCTTACCTCTTTTCTTAGTTTAACTTCTTGTCACTTTTTTTAAAATTATTTTTTGCCTTTTCTTCTTTTTTTTTTTTCATTTTTCTCCTTTCATATAACACTTATATTCTTCTAATTTGTAATTTATATTGTAAATTATCAATTATTTTGGTTATAGTTATTTCATTTTTTCATTAAAATTATTTAACTTTAATAAATTTGGATAATCTTAAAATTAAATTTATTTTTATTATATGTTCATGCCCAATTTCAGCGTAATATATTTTTAAAGTTAATAGTTTAAATTTTTTATTATTTAAATAGTTCAAAATATATTTTCCATAATTTTAAAATAATTTATCAATTGTCCTTATTTTTCAAAAGGTATCAGGATTTGTATTAGTTTAGTTTGAATTTTAATTAATTTTAATTATTAATATTTTTACTATAGTCCATTGAATATAAAATATTATTTCAATTTTATTAAATTATCCTTTTGTATTAAACTATATCTTTTATATGTCGTTGGTTATATTCATTCATATTTATTTTAGTATTTTTAGCATAGTTTAATAATTTACTTTTTATATGGACAAAAAATTGTACAAAGAGATTTAATAAAACGAAGATTTTGGGCACATGTTTTTTAACCCATGATTTCGTAGAAAGAGTAGTTTTAAGTTTTCTATATATCTCTTTATTTAATCCCAAATAAAATTGGTGGTGAATAATTTTTAGATTAGGGAAGAAAATTTCTAAAAATCGGTAAAACCATAATCTTTTGCCATACTTTTCTTGTTTTAGCCCAATAAACGTCTTTCTTTTTTTAAAAAAAAAAAACAAAACAAAACAAATGTTTCACAATGAAATATTGTCACCCATATTGAAAGTTGAAAAAATTACTCGGGCGAATACTTTTTAAAAAATAATTACTAATTTTAATAATATTTTTTATTCATTACCTTTTATAGCAAAACATAATAGTCTACCTTTATTTGTATTTATACTATTTTGGGATATCTAACTATACTTGTCGAGTTTATGAAATCAAGAGATAATTTTATACTTAATTCCTAATTTAGCCTTATTAATACTTATAGTTATTTATCTATTACATTTTTCAAGACATTGTATGTATTATATTTAAAGGGTAATTTTGTAAAATTATGTAACACCTGGTAAATTACCAAAATACCCCTAGAGGAGAGATGTGCGCATAACGCTTCTTCTCAAACTCTGATGGCAAATTCCGATGTCGGATATGCGATCAACATGAAACTTGAGTTGGAAAAATGGTCTTGGTTGATTTTTAGAGCAACCGGATCAAAAGATAATTTTTTTGATGCGAAATGCAATTCCAGAATAAGTATACGATAGGTCCCAATGGGGACCTACATGCAACGGATTTAAACTTAGATGGGCTCTAATATTTTCTACAAGATTGAAAAATCGATCGAAAAGCGATTTACGAAAAATTACACATAAAACGCAATTTGCGTTTTATGCGTATTTTTATAGAAAAATAGTTTTTCAATGCGTTTTAAGTTTTCAGTCAAAAAATAAACTACAGTGCGACAAGTCTGCGTCGCGTACTTGCCCCATTATGATACTTGACGTTTATTTTTAAAAGCAAGGACACTCAAGTCTTTTTCCTACCCATCGTAGACTAAAACCATGTCGTTTTGAGATTATTTTCAACCCTATATCAATTCCTAAGAGTGAATTTTCAATCATTTATGTTATTCATCTTAAGAACTAGGGCTAAGGACAAAAGAGGAGGCTAGGGTTCAAGAGGACTGAGGCCAAGTTCTTGCGAATTCGATTGTCTATCTTCATCCCCGGTATGTAAAGCTAAACTAAAGTATGGAATTGTTCTTCCATGTGCCCCCGTTAATGGTAATAGAGGAGTTGTGAGTATCATGAGTCTTCATACATGTTTTTTTGAGTATTTTCTCTTAAATTATAAATATGTATCTTGTATTTTCATGTGTTGATGATTATCACAAACTTGATTTATTGATTATATATTTTACTTGAGTTATTATCATAAACCCTATATGATTACTTTGTAAAAGAATGTATGAATGTACATAGGGATTGAGTCTGGAGCCTTGACTTGAGTATGTAATTGATTGTGATCGTGATGTGAGCATGATGACAAGTTAATTGAGTTTGATGATCCCATGAGTATTCATAAGTGAACTCCAGAGCTTTGTCTAATTGACTTCTTCCTAATGACTAATCTAAGCCTCGAGCTATTAATGAGAATCGAGTTGATGAGATAACTTGAGATGATAGGTCGAAAGGTCTAATTGAGTTGAGTTAATGAGATGATGAGAGTCTCTACGAGTATAATTGAGGCAATTGAGTTGAGATAAGGAGTCTTATGAGCATTGAGTTTTTGGAGGAGTATTGAGCACCGAAATGAGTAAGAGTAAGTCCAACTCGCACTCATTAACTACGTCTCCAAGCTAGGTGAGGATTGAACCATCACATTAGAGGTTCCCTCTTGAGGAGAAGTCCTTAAAAGCAATAGAGGACTTCTGAGGCCGGATTCATTATGGATTCGAGTTGTTCCTTATCTGGTAAGTACGGAATAGTTGTGGCAATATCAGCGGGATTGTTGTACAATCACTAGCTCATAAGTGATTGTTGTCGGATAAGAGAAATTCTCAAATATAGGTCTCACACTGATAGTACTCTGAGTCAAGTTGAGTTGAGTTGACGTGAGTTGATTGATGAGTTTTGATTGGTATTGATGGGCTATTTGTCTACTCTTTATTCTTGCTTTAGATAAACATTTGACATTCTAATTTAGTATCTTTTGAATTGATGTTATTTCTACATTATTTTACCTATATCTATTTCATTCAGCCATTTTACATACTCGTACATTCCACGTACTGACGTCCCCTTTGGACTGCATCATTTTATGATGCAGAGGCAGGTACTAGAGATCATCAACAGGCGCATCGTTGAGGATCTATCGCACTCAGCAGAGTTGGTGAGCCTCCCTTACTTCGGAGGATCATTATTTTATTTTCATCTAACTTTATAGAGTCAGACTTGGTTTAGACTAGCTTTACTTTTGAGTTGAGGTAGCCATAGGTCTATCATTGGCACCATTTGATTAGTGATAGAGGCTTCATAGACTAGAGTTGAGTAATTGATGGTGAGATTCAGTTGAGCTAGTTTCTTCCATACTAGCCTATTTATTTGATATACTATTTGAGACATCAAATTTGCCCATTTTTATGTTTAGTCTTCTGCTAATCATTGATAGAGTTTATTCAATGAATAAATGTGATGAGACCAAGTGGTTCACTTAGGGATTAGCAATAGTCTCTGGGTGCCGACCACGTCTACGGTACCCTCTTGGGACATGACAAAATTACCCCTATCATTTACTACTTTTTAATCTCTATGCCAAGTCAATCAGAGACAAGTAAAGATGGACAGAGGGAGTAATTTTATGATAAATCTGCATTTATATTAAAAGGTGAATTTTGCATGCAATGTAGATATATTATAAGTTGAATTTACTTGTCTAATACTTATTTTTATTTATATTTCAATTTCTCTTAAAATGCTCAATCCTCTACAAATTACATAAATTTTTAATTAAATAAGTTATTACTTATTGAAAAAATATATTTTAGATAACAATTAAAATATAGATAACTTTAAAATATAGATAATTTTAATAATAATTTTTTTTAATTAAATAAACTTAAAATGAAAATTTTATTTTAAAGCTAAATAAGATGAAACTTTTATTTTTAAGCTTAATGAGATGAAAATTTTATTTTTTAAAAGCTAAATAAGATGAAAATTTTATTTAAAGCTAAATAAGATGAATTTTTTATCTGTAAGTTGAAAAAGATGAAAGTCTAATTATAAAAACACACGGCATAATCATGGAAATGCATACATAAAAATATTTTAAAGTAAAATAAGGTAAAATTTTTATTTTTAAGAATTATAACTAATGCTCGAAAAGAAAATAAAATAAAATAATTTAAAAAATGAAGGATATTTTTATAAACAAACAACTTATTCTTAGAAATAATATAATAAATATAATTTTTGGATATGACAAACCAAATAAGTAATAAAACTTACTCTCAACATAACTAATCACATTATAATTAATCTCAACATAAACATGTATCCAAATCAAATAACTTACCCCCCCCCCCCCCTTTTTT